>MU392664.1:0-132392 GCA_022578505.1 Nemania abortiva
AAATATTTTTAATTTAATTAAATATTAAAAATAATATAAACTATTAAAAAATAAATTATAATTTAATAAATAAAAATTTAATATTAAAAAAATAACAAAAAAAAAATTTAAAAATAAAAAAAACAATAGTTTATAATAAAAGTTATTTATAAAATATAAAAAGCTAGCTATATTTATAAATAAAATAAATTATTAAAAAAACAAAAATAAAACAAAAAAATAATAAAAAATAATTATTTAGCTATTAATTATAATACTATATAATAAACTATATTTTTTAAATATATTAAATTATATTAAGTTATAATAGTTATAAAAAAAGATGTTTTATACACTATAGCTACAGTAAAATACTATAGACTACCTAAGGTGGGTCCCCGACCCACAGGTCAGGTGACATAGACTATCTTGATACCTAGCTTGTTTACTTTTACATGCACATGTTGCTACATTGAGGAGGTTCGGAGGGTTAGATGTACGTAGTAACTAGGATCTTAATTGCCTTCTTGCATAGCGTTGACATACGTTATCATTCGAGTTTAATCTTACCTCTTGTTACATTGCGAGCAATATGTCGTAGGAACGTGAATTTCCTTCAACGATAATCTAAAAACCATTATTAGGAACTTCAACGCCAAAAATGAATTCAAAAGGGGTATATATTACTATGCAGGCTAATCTCTCTTCGCGAATCTTGCTAGAGCCGGCCCCAGCTCAGCTTCCCTCTCTTTCTTCTTTTCATTCCGCTGCTGCTCTACCTGTTCCTTCCATATCTCGTCAACCTTTAGTCTCTTTTCGTCGATAATGTTCTTGGCCCGCTGTTTTCTGAGATATCTCCGAAGCGCGCTGTTTTTGCCGCGGGCTTTCTTTCGAATCTCTGTTTCCACATCTACCGGCTTGGCATCAAGGTCCCTTTCAGCCTGCCGCTGCTCCTCAGAACGCAAGTCTAGACTTCCAATAAACGTGGGATCTAGAGCGATCATCTCAGGTTGTAGCTTGTTGAGCAGTGACCTGACTTCACTGTCTTGCCTCTCCTTGACTGTTTCGAAGGGATTGACTTCCATGATATCCATATTAGGCTCTCCCGCACCAGGTACGATGATTGAGCTATGCAAAGGTCAGTGACAAGTCAAATGTGTGATAGCTTCGCCTTTTGATGACATACCTAAACCCTTCATCGTGGCCAATACCCAAGACGTCTTCTAAAGGACACCACTTCACTCTTTCTATATTTCGTCCTTCCCCTCCCCATGTAAGATACGGGCTCTGAACTTTGGTTTGTTCAGCTGCGTGCTTTGTGAATAGGTCTTTCCACATGGTCGTTTGTGTTCCCCAACCAACAGCAGTAACGCCTCGGTCTGATATTGCAACTGAAGAAGCAGGCCGCCTTGTGGTGTATTCATTCACCATTTTAAACTGACGTATATCCCAAACCGCCATCTTACAGTCCTGGCCAGTAGATACCATATATCGTCCCTCTGTTTTAGTAAGTATCTTGCTGTTTTAAAGATGTGCGCAAACAGACGTACTAAGAGAGAGTTAGTATATACATGAAGAATAAGTTCATTCAAAGGAAAAAGAAGAAGAGAAAGAAAATAGCAATAATGTACTCACCCTCGATCAATAGACATAGCCCGGACTGGGCCTCTATGCGCTAATAACTTAACAAGAGGTCCATTTGACGAAGAACAACTAGGGCTCCACAGTTGGATCTGACCGTTGTTGTGCCCAGTGAAACAGACAGCATTATATGGATTCTGCGCCATAGAGGCCGGAGGTCCCAACTTGGTAGCAATCTCGGTCACTAATTGACCCGTTGAAACATCCTGGTATTTTAGATAACCGCTAGCCCCCTAACTTTTGATGAGTAAATGTGAGCATCTAACGTTACCTAGGGTGCTTACAATTGTGGCTAAGAGGAAGTGATACTGTTGATTGTGTTAGTGCGTGCTTAGATAAGAAGAGTTACATAGACTTAGGCTCGGCTTACTGGCAGAAATTCCATATGGGAGACTTCGCGATGCTGATTTAAGCAGTGGAGCTCAACGCCGCTACCATCATAAATATAGACATTTTTCTTTTGGGCTACAGCCATATACTAAACAAACACATATTAGTATTACTCGGAAAAGATAATCCACGTATGGCTAGATGATCAACTCCATATAGACAGACACCAGCCCGGCAGGTAATAAACGTCCGGCAACAAAATGAATCGGAGATGGATACAGAATAGGAGCACGGCGAGGAATAATTACCTGATTTGAATGTAACCAACGAACATCTCGAACTATCTCGTTGACTTGGAACTCGCAGTGTAACTTTCCGAGCCGCCAGTCCATAGAGGCAACTACGCCCACTGTATTAGTATCATCGTCTTAGGCTCGCGGAATTTGCATGCGCATACTGTGGCCCTTTCTTCCTCCTAAAAGTATATCTCGCCCATTCCTGCTATAATCGAAGACGTAGGGGCCGAGCTCGTTGAGGATAAGGTCGAACCGCTTCTGCGCCGTCGCAATGGACACGCTTTCTACTATTTCTTCCTGCCTGACTTTGTAGGTGCGTTCTAGCTCGGTTTCCGGTTCGAGGTAACCCGACGTTCCCTGTAGCAAAATCTCTGCATCCTTCGCTTTAAGGGCCGCCGCCTTGTTCTTGGCCTCGAGAGCTTGCAGATTCCTACGCAATTTCTTATCTCTTATGGTTTTTGTATTGACACTCCTTCCTCGTCCATAGTCTCGTTGTGCTTCCTTCTCGCGTCGGCGCTTCTCCCGTTCGTGTTTCGGTATGAGACTCGTTCGCGCTTGGTCGACGACATGGGCGCCGTTATCCGTCTCCATTACGGCGAACTGGCGGACAATTCGACTGACGAGAAGATATCAAGATCTTAATTACGTCAATATTTCCCTGCAATAATGTGTAGGATAAGTAGTGGCCGTCGTATAATGTACAAGTATGAAGAATTGACAAGATAGCGCAAACACTGAAGTTGAATGCAGAAGCTCGCGAAGACTGTTGGTAACTCTCGTCCAAAAATTTTAGTGGAGACGCAGGGGTCTTACACGGCGACCCACCGCGATAAGCTAAACTGCTAAGTACCTACCTACGGTGGAGCGCATCGCCCACACAAAAAAACTATGCCCCTCTATCGTAATCGATACAGCACTATTACTTGTAAGCCCCTCCAACATTTTCGTACGTACAGTACAGTACCAATCCATACACAGCGCGCATCATCGTAGCCGATGACTTCAAATAAAAACTGGGCATTAGCAAACAATCATTCTGTCTCATTCTGATTTCATTCTTGTGACGCATCCAATCTGGCTTCGCTACCATTCAGATTTAAAGCAGGTGGAGACGGCAAGATGCCCTCGGCCACACATTCCCACCGGCCAACCACCAAAGTTGTGCACAAGGCCTTCAAATCAAGGAAGTCTACTAAAGGCTCACTTCGCGATCAAGCCAAGGGTAGGTAACACAGATACCACCTTCTTTCACAAATTAAAATCTCTTGTCATCCTGCCTGCTAACTCCATTACATTCAATAGGCAAGGTCCCCAACGAAAGACGAAAGACCCCTCACCAACAAATCATGTCCAAAATCGATCGACGGAATCGGGCCAAGCAGCTCCAGCTCACGAAGCACAAGGATCATCAGAAGGGGGCCTCTGTATTTCTGGGTCGAGATGGCGCCCCAAGAAACGTCGCCGTTATACCGCTGTGTTCTGACGGCGATGTGCTCGCCGCGATTCGGAGCCTCAACGGCAGTCTAGACATCGAATGCGACGTATCCGCCTCCACCTTCCGAGTCCCCGTCGACCGCTTCAAGCAGAAGCTTCAGTATATACCGGCCGAGAGAGACCTATCCATCTGTATGGATGCTGCCCGAGTGGCCGACTATATCATCTTTATCTTATCTGCGGAGACTGAAGTCGACCCTCTAGGAGAGCTTATCATTCGAAGCATTGAGAACCAGGGCATGTCAACACTATATACTGTAGTCCAGAACCTCGATAAAGTCGAACCTGCAAAGGCAAGGCCGGATGTTGTCAAATCTCTAGCCTCTTTCATGAAACACTTCCACCCAGGCCAGGATAGGGTTTACAGTCTTGACGCCAGGCAAGAGTGTTCGAGTTTGATGAGATCTCTCTGCAGCACTACACCAAAAGGCGTCAACTGGCGAGACCAAAGATCGTGGATGCTGGTAGACGATGTACGGTGGCCGTCCACTGAGACCGAGTCCACTGTACTCACAGGAGTCGTTCGCGGAAAAGGTCTGAAAGCCGATCGACTAGTGCACGTCGGGGAATGGGGCACCTTCCAAATAGAGAAGATCACAGCAGCTCCAGTTTCGACTAAGAGACGGAAAGATGACAGTATGGCTGTGGACGATGCGGAAGGAGAAAAGATTCTGGAAACTCCGGATGAGGATCAAGATGATCTTGCTGAACTAGCTCCTGAAGAAGCAGTTATGGAAGACGGCGATGACATGATGGAACCCGCAGCGCCGATTACTAAAAAGGGTGTTTTGTTGGATGACCATCATTACTTCTCAGAAGAAGAGCCCGAGAAATATGAGGCCCCTAGGAAGTTACCCAAGGGTACATCTGCATACCAAGCAAACTGGATATTAGATGACGTATCGGACTCCGAAGAAGAATTCGATGAGGAGATGCAAGATGCGCAGGAGGATACTATGACAGCCCGACCAGAAGACGGTGTCGAGGGTCTCGCTGGCCGTGAACCCACCGAAGCGGCTATGTCCGAGTATCCGCAATCCGTGGCATTTGCAGAGCTGAACGAAGATGAGGATGCGCAGCAACTCGCTGCGTACCGAAATCGGAAACGAGATGAAGCAGAGGAGGACAAAGAATTCCCTGACGAGATCGAGTTACATCCTCATGTACTCGCTCGCGAAAGGTTGGCGAAGTATAGAGGTCTCAAAAGTCTGCGCACAAGCCCCTGGAACAAGGAAGAAGATCGTCCTTATCAGCCGGAAGAATGGTCCAGGTTACTACAGATTTCGGACTACCAATCTTCAAAGAATCGAGTGCTCCGCGAGGCTTTAGTTGGTGGCGTTGCTCCTGGGACTCGAGTTCATGTTTACCTGAAGGGCGTACCTGCAGACTTACAAAAGTCTCATACCCCCTCTCAACCAGTTACTCTCTTCAGTCTCCTCAGGCACGAGAACAAGAAGACGGTAGTTAACTTCGATATTACTCACAAAGATGATTACGAAAAATCAATTAAGGCGAAGGAAGAACTCATTATTCAATGCGGTCCTCGGAGATTCGTCATCAACCCGTTATTCTCCGGTAGCGGAAACACCGAGAATGATGTGCACAAGTATTACCGCTTCCTCCATCCAGGAGATGCTGCAGTTGCGACATTCATGGGACCTGTTACCTGGGGTTCAGTCCCAGCTCTGTTCTTCAAGCGCATAGCTCCAGAACAGGGCGAGGAGGGCGCCACCCTTCCTCTCCAGCTAGCTGCAACAGGCACTTCTCGTGCGCCAACGACCTCCAGAGTAATTGCTAAGCGTGCTATTCTGACCGGCCATCCTTATCACATCCACAAGAAGGTCGTTACCGTTCGATACATGTTCTTCAACCGAGAAGATGTTGATTGGTTTAAGGCCCTACCATTATGGACGAGACGGGGCAGGAGTGGTTATATCAAGGAGACGTTGGGCACTCATGGTTATTTCAAGGCCAACTTTGACGGCGGAATTAATCCTCAGGACTCGGTTGGTGTCAGTCTATATAAGCGTATGTGGCCAAGAAGCGCAACACCGTTCACGGGGCCGTTATTAGAAGAAGGGCCCGTTACTGGACAAAGTGACGCTATGGATGAGGATATACAATAGAAGACTAGTAGTAGGACAGGTGTTGGCAGTAGAAAAAATCTTACGAGCCACGAATGATCGATCACACGACAAGCAGTCAATGAATTTATTTCGTATGCTTTATGTTGATGCCCCCTTAGTTTAATGGTTATGGTAGTAATACATCGCCTTTCCATGATGTATACATTAGCAAGGTTCCTTCTCAATCCCGGGCCTCAGGTGAAGTGAAATATACCTATAGTGGTAGTTACAACGTTTATACTATAACCCGGAACCCGGAAACCCCTTCATGCACATGACTCCTTGGAAAGCGAGTGATGAGGTGGTAGAAAGAAGCCAGCTTGACTCAGCCCAACGTCTCCAACCCCTCCGTCGGCCTCGGGCCCCCTTTACTCCTAGCCACCTCCTCGGCACCGCTCGCTTTCCAGGCGCTCAGGATCAAGTTGACAATGTGATCAACGCCCACATTCTTCTTGACCTGAGCGAAGACCGTAGGCCCCCCTTCGCGCATCTTGCGCGCGTCGCGCTCCATGACAGCTAAATCGGCCCCGACGGCCTCAGCAAGGTCCGTCTTGTTCACCACGAGGAGATCGCTCTGCGTTATCCCCGGACCGCCCTTGCGCGGCACCTTGTCGCCGCCGCTGACGTCGATGACGTAGATGATGAAGTCGGCCAGCTCGCGGCTGTAGTTGGCGGCGAGATTGTCGCCGCCGGACTCGATGAGCAGGAGGTCCGGCACGAATTCTGCGTGCAGGTCCTCGAGCGCGGCGAGGTTGGCCGAGATGTCCTCGCGCACGGCGGCGTGCGGACACCCGCCGGTCTCGATGGCGCGGATCCGGGAGGCCGGGAGCGCTTTGTGCCGTGTCAGGAATTCGGCGTCCTCGCGCGTGAAGATGTCGTTTGTTACGGCGGCGATGCCGTGTGAGCTGCGCAAGGCGAGGCAGAGGGCGAGCATGAGGGCTGTTTTGCCGGAGCCGACGGGGCTGTGGTCTAGTTAGCTCTGTGGTCCGGTCGTCTTGTTCTTACTTCATCGTTAAGTGTATGGGACATATATCGGTTGTGTTTAATAAGTGCTGGGTTCTTTTATACATTTATGTATGTATAAAGAAATAGTTATATGAAATATATACGCGACAGGAATAAACTGCAAGTTACTTACCCTCCGATGCCGATAGTGAACGCCCGCTCGTGCCAATTCCGGCCCTCGACTATGGGCATCTCCCGGCCGAGGAAGCTGCCGGGTCCGTCGAGGATCTCATGGGAGTGCCCGTGTTCGGCGGCGGAGATGCCGTCGTGAGAATGTGAGTGGCTCACGCCGTCGTGGGAGTGTGACATGGTGTGGACGTAGTTGCCGCTCGTGTGGTATTATACTTATAGTTATGGTATGACAAGGTATAGTATGATCCGAGCTTTCCTCCGGAGTTGGTGTGTGTCAAAATAATGCAACTGTGACTAAAAGAGTTCTCAACAAGAGGCCTCTTGCTGTCTGAGATGAGGGGCACTCTCATCGCCTTCAATGCGGGGCTGTCTAATACTTACCTACTAGTCTTACCCCACATGAGTTTGGCTTCTATTTAGTTAGATCTCTTCGTTCTATCATAGATATTTGGCATTTGTAGTTTCTAGAGATTTAATGGCTTTTCACAAAGACTTCATCGTTGTCTTTTTTCATATAGGTATGTTAGGGAAGTAACAGAGCTCGATATGTTGGTGTGAATCTCTCACGGGGTTATTGCTTTTGAGGCAAGTGGGTGGTCTATCTATCTGCCTAGGCGGGTGACCATATACATACATGCAATTCTACCCGTTGATATATAATTAAAAAGGTATATTCAGATATAAATCATCAACATCCTTAAGATTTATAAAGAACTTCTCCATTTTCAAAATGGAAGGCAAATCACTTGCACACAACCCAAGCACTCCACTAATTAAACTTTGACTATTATTCCAGCCATAGTTACTATTACAAGCATTGCACGATATCAAAAGCGAATCAGCATCTCGATTGGTCTAGTGGTAAGGATACCTGCTTGTCACGCAGGTGGCCGGGGTTCGATTCCCCGATCGAGAGCGCTTATCTTTTGCCGATTTTGAGTACTTTTTACATATCGCTTATTCTACTTGAAGGGTTGACTGCAAATGAACACAACATGATAAGAATGAGACCGTAACGAGCTCTTTTTATGACGCTATTCATTCAGCTTTGAAGGTATCTAAGATTATAAGGGTTGTCCATTCGTTACCCTGCTTTGTCTAGGCGGGTTTTTTCACTACAGCTCAATACGTGCGTCAATAGTAGCATAACAGTTGATGCTAAATGGTCGACGGCTACACGCTCTTATGTAGGTAGGTAGTAGAGTACTAATTGAATAGGTAAGGTGCTGTTCTAACGTTGGATTCAATTCTTGCTGCTCCCAAATACAGAACCTCAGTGGTCGATGACGCGTATCCAGACTCTTGGAACTGCGCAAGCAGCCTCACAAATGTTGGTTCATGGTGTTAGTTATTTAAATAGATGAGTTTTCGACAGCTGATACAAATGACGATCTATACTGCGACTAGAACAGTACTCGACTAATACGATGAAGATCTACAATATCTAGACTGGCCGCTCCCCGAAGTGAGGCTGGAATCATTACATACATTAGACGGGTATTCTTGGGTCTGTCTCGGGTAAGCAAAGCAAAGCACTATCCGCATCACTTTATTTCACGTGTATGCTTGACCGCTTGTGTTAAGCCTAGTACCGACAGCACGGCGTGCCTGCTGTCCGATGAATGCGCCATGGGCTTGTGTATCGTCCTGAGGCGTCGACATTACTTGCAGCTTCAGGTAGAGCTGTGTATGTACTATGCCCCATCCAGATAAGTTGTCTGGTTCGCTAGAGTTTCCTCTTCTGACCTCTTTGCGGTAGGTGATCGTACTTAGCCCACATGCATACTGTACACGCAATGAACACTACAACAGGCTTGGCCAGGCATTTCAACGAGAGGAAATATCGGATGGCATATGCAGGCAACCAGATATACGATGCGCGCGCCAGTTTGCCGTTGGAGGTTCTGCTCGGAATGTCCTAAACGGCTGCGCCGTGTGTCTAGTCCATACCGCGCCACCAAGAGAAATTCATGATTCCATGATCTGATCTTGGATAGCTAGGTAGACGTAATCGCAGCCCTGGCGACGCTATCTCGAGACACCCTAGACCCGCCCTTTCATTCGTGCGCAAAACGGCAGAAAGAGCCAGGCGAGAATCGTATTCGACCTAGACCTCAACGATGCAGACAAATAGCTGAAAGATGTGGTCCTTGGCTGCAGCGGGAGAGCGGCCGTTACAAGGGCCGTAAGTCGTATTACCTGCTCCGCCGTCTGACGGTTCTATATCTGCCTATCCGACAAATGGGCGTTTGCTCACCCATTCGTCGGCTAGGTCGGGCTGGAGCCGATCGTCTCTTGCTCGCTCCCTGGTCCTGATCTCCCGCGTGCCCCTAGCTCACGGAAGCATCCGCCGGCATCTGTCACAATCTGCAATCAGCCTTGCTGTATTACCTCAGGGATCCGGAAATCGTATGTTCCTACGCTACGGTATCTACGCTACCTAGCCGATGCCTGGGGGGTTAGGGGATATGGCGGATGATGGCAAGATCATGACTCGTTGAGACAGAGCCTTACCCAGGTACTGGCCCCTGCTTCTGCGGCAGCGTGGCTTGCTTGGTCACCACCTCCATGTATGTACGCGACTGTGTGGGTGGATGGAGAGTGGACGCACACGCAACAACTCTTTTCACCGTAGCACTTGTAATGTAGCTATCGCTAACTAACGTTAGAAATGCATACCTACTTACTCAAAGGCTACCTGCAGCATATTGCCATCGCTTATGCGTTGCTGGCGTCAAGACTTGGTCTGTTACATTAGCGCTGGGCGGCATGGACTAGCCTTTTCATATTGTTCTGTCTGCTCGAAACATTTGATAATATACTGTAGGGAATGATCTGGGACCCTAGGGCCCAGCAAAAGAGGGTTACATCTGGCTTGAAGCCAACAGATCCAATCGGCAGCCTGTCAGCCGGAGATAATCAGTTGGTATAATTCGTGAAACCCGGGCTATAGTACCATCGAAGAGTCATAATACGGAAAAGCCCCGATCAGGGATTGTGCTTTTCAACCCCTCCCATGGGCATTTTCACTGTCAAGCGCTCTTAAACGTACCTATTTCGTGCCGCTCTATCTATTTCTTAGTAGTATGTGTTAGCTCATTTGCCGCTAGCGAACCAGAGAGCACGAGTCTCGTTACACATTAAACAATTCAGGATCAACAGTCCATTCGATGTGTTACAGTACATAGTGGTATGTATATAATGCATGCAGCTTGACTATTACGAGTTTGGGCTGCATTTTTCCGGCTTTATGGCAGCGAGACAGGTACCAAATTTCTAATCTGTTTGCTCACGATGGACGCGATCTCTGCCAGATCCACCGGAAACCAGACAATTAGTTCAATTAGCTAAGCAATAGGACTAAACGTACGTTCACATAGTAAGAAGTAGTGCGTAGCCCTAGTAATACGCTACGTATCTAGCGGACCTAACCTACCGCAGGCTTTTAAGAGAGGAGAAGAGAAGCGTACTTAGTGGCATAGGCCTGTGTGGCACGCACCGCTATTACACTATGTCGGCGCACAAACACATTGTGTAGATGGAGGGTAGCCACCAGATCACAGCATATCAAGATGACACAGCATAAAATGCCAGGGGAGAAAACTCGGGAGGGCACAAGCGATCCAATAGCCGTTTGTCTGTCGTATCTCTCAACATGAGCGAGACGGTTAAACAGTGATTTCCAACACGCATAGCACGGACGGGTGGGCGACACAACATGACGAACTATATGAAAAGAGGCGTTTTTTTAGTCTCTGTGGGTGTGCTCACGCGTGGTGTGAGGGTGGGAAATACAACACAGACAGAATACGGATGGACTGGTGGCCTGCAACCGGGCGACAGGCGAATTAAGGTCCCTAGGTTAACCTAACCTAACCAACACTACTGTAGGCACAGAAAGCCTGTTTGTACATATTCCTTGATTTCCCCCTGGGGAAATACCCTTCTGCAGTCAGCCACTAGGACAGGAACAGGAACTGGAACCCTGCGCTTCGACAGCAAGAATGTTCGCGATCCACTCATCTCCACGAAATACCTTGCCTGGATTGGGTTATTGTATGCTTGTACAGCATACTACGGGCGTACTACAATAGGTAAAAACTATGTGCCCAGCAGCAGTATGCAGGTCTCTGTAGTTACTGTCGCATGTGCACCCGGCGCCAAACCCTAACAACACCTAGTCTATCTACCTAACTGCAGTGGTACTGTAATGTAAGTAGAAATCTTGGCCGATCGTCGACCGCCTGGGCTTAAGGTGCCCTTAAGGCCCTCCAGCCAAGAAATCGCTACACTAACAAAGGTGAGATCTCCAAATTCTCGAAGTCGACAAGCGACGCCACCCCGTAATCACGCCGGGACGTAATAGACAGCCCTAGTAGTGCCCTAGAGACACCTGTCCAATAGCCATTCTTTCCGCCTGGTTGTAGGTTTCGAAGTGTACTATGAGAGGAAATGAGTTCGATGTATGTATGTACAAGGACAAGGTAGTCGGACGGGATTGTTGTGCCTGCATATAACATACCTAATCTGTTCTACTTCGGCGCAGTGAGATGTTTATGTACCTAGCTTGGAATCTCGGGATCCCCCGGCGAACGGAAAGTAAAAATTGAAGAAGAATCAGACAATAAAAAAAACCTAGACTAGAGAAGAAATGGCAAAGGCAGGTCTAGCCGGTTCTCTTGGCTTCACTGAGCAGAGTCTCCTCTCGTGCTCTCTGCTCTCTCTTTTCCTTTCTTGACCGACTCCACGAAGCCACACCCCGCTGCCGATCGCGAGGAATAATTGGGTCTCTGAAGGGAAGAAACCCTGGCTCGAACTTCCAGATGTCGTTTAGCCAAATCGCTAGTGGACAGTGGAGCAAAGCAGGGGGGGTGCCGGAGGGAATAAGTACTTGTAAAAACGCAGCAAGACCCTGTGAGCCCAGTCCAGCCAATGGCCTGTGCCGCTAGTAACGGCCTCTTCTCTTTCGATGTCAAGTGACCTTTCTCCTGCTTTGGATCCGGGGGCCAGGTGAACGCTTGTCTTACAAAAATACGACTTGTATCTTTCGCTGAAGCTTCGTGCTATGCCTATCCTAGCCTACAATGGCAACAAAACAGGGTGTGATCTGGATAGTTCGACCTTAGTAGCTTAGATGCATGTCTTCGACCCGAAGAGCGTGCGGTTGGCAGGGAACTATCGTGAGAGAACGGGCAAATAAGGTCGTGAAGGGCGTTAACGGGCGCTCTACCGCGGCTGTCTCGAATTTCGAGCTAGGAACAGGTAGGTAATTAATCTCCCAGGGCGTCTGCGACACCCTGTACCACCCAGTCCGTTTGTCTACTGCATATTCCCCAGATATTATTAGGTGTTAGTCTTCATTTGATCTCGTCCCTGGGAGGTATACATATAAGTTAGTCCCATCCTTGTATCCGACGACGGTTCTCGAACCTCGGATCTTCACACTCTTCATTTTCTGCTAAGCCGTCCGCGTCTGCAACAAGACCTCCCTGTATCGAATCCACTAGACTCCCCGTTGCAGACGTCTGGCCTTAGCCACAGTCAACAAAAACCTCCGCTTGGCCTGTGGTTTCTAGACGGGACTCGTGCGGTGGATGATAAGAAAGCGGCATCGTGCCGGTGTAAAACAGGCCAACCAGCTGTGACGTGACATGGGATATATGCATCCCGTACTCCAACTCCTTGGCAGATACATCCACAATAGCACCCGTCCAGAGAGAAAAGAGACCTCATTCCCACAATCCTTACAACCTTGGCCAAGGCCCTGGCTCGTGTCTGCCGCCAACCCCACCGTCGCTGTCAAACCACTTTCGTCACTTGGCCCTCTATATTAGTCGAGATATCCACCTTGTCCCGGGATCCTGTCTTGATCTATACTTGCACTCGCTTTAGGGACGCCTGTCGTATCATGCAATTCACCATGGCCTATTCCAACGATCTATCATTACCCATGCCGCCGCATATGAAGGGCACAGTAGGAGGAGCATCCATAACGAAACAGCCGTTAAAAAGACCACAACGACACCAGCCCAAATCACAGCCTTTCGACCCGGAGGACCTGCGCCGGAGGCTGTACGTGGTGATCGCCGAGAGAGAGGCGCAGAACGAGAAAAGGCAACGACAACGAGTCGATGCCTTACCCGCGAAGTGGGCACAGGTAGAAAAGGAGCGTGACACACAGGTATACATCGAGCGTTTGACAAAGACAAGTACAAGCACAACATGGCCAGGACCAGACATGACGGCGCCGGTACGGTGTCCCAGATCGGCTCCTATATCCAAGCCGCCATCTCGGCAGGACAAAGCACGCCGCAGGACTTCTATGATGGCTTCATCTGAGCGAGCCGATACCAACACCGCCGAGACAAATACAACCAGCACAGGCTACCGTCACATCCCAGAGGTCGCGGCCGCGCAGTTCAGTCGGACAACGACGTCCACTGGTATGCAGAGCGACAAGTCGTTAGTACACAGCCTATCTAAGGCCGCCCTCCGCTTCTACGCCGAAGGGCCCTCGTCCGCCGACCGGCAGGCGATCGACTCGAGCATCACGCCGGGGCGCCAGCGGAGCCTCCTGCAGCGGTCGCGGTCGCAGCGCGAGCAGCAGCACGGGCGGAACCAGTTCCAGGCGCCGCGTCTCGCGGGCGACGACCACCACCACCAAACGGCAGGGCCATGGCGGCGGGGGAGCAATGCCGGCGCCGGCGACGCGATGATACTAGAAGAGGACGGGGTGTCCGCTCTCGCGGACCTGCACTTACACGCGTTCCCGAGCCAGGGCTCGGAGAAGGGGGTCATGGGCGCTGCGGGTGCCGGTGGTCCCGACGTGTACTCGTCGGAGGAGACGCTCGTGGACGCCGCGGCGGCGGCGAGGGAGCACCGCATCGACTGGTCGCAGAGCGACGAGATGCTGCCGTCCGAGCGCAAGGGGCTGCGGATACAGATCCCGCCAATACTGCGTCGCACGGGGTCCATCCTGACGCTGAAGGGCAAGCTCGGGGGCCAACACTCGCGGAAGGGCAGCGGGGATAATAACAACCATAACAACAATAATAATAATAGAGAGAATAACGGGCTCAGCATAGTCACGATACACGAGGACTGCGATGAGCAGGCCGAGGCCGAGGCGGACGATGGCTCGACGCCTATGAGCCCTAACTCAGGGAGCCCTAGATATGGACGTGGCTTTTGGGGACGCCTGAGACGGAATTAGAGGAGGGTGGATAGATAGATGATAGATAGGGGATTGGGGGAGTAATTATAAATAATGTTACTTACCACTCTTGACCGTGCTATGTATTTCGTGCTTGAATGGCGGGTGTCGCCGTCTTTAGTGGCCCACCACTCCCAATGTAGTCCGCGGAATTTGGGCAAGTCGGTGAATTAGAGGCTCGTTCTAAGCATAGTTTCAGCTCGTTTTAAGAGACCGTTTGATGATAATTGGTTATCACTTAGGTTCCGGAAGACGATCAGAACTTTCAACGTAAAGCTGAACTTTGTAGCACACGAACTATATCCGCCTGGCTATAGTAAGGTTGGACCGATCCGCCTCGTCCCAGTGTCATGCTCGTAAGCCGCGATTATGATAAATGCGTACGAATATGAAGTCGACAGTCAGTCAATCGTCCATTGAGGATAGACCAAGAAGGTGGTTAGTAGTATCCAAACTGGGAAGCCAGCTATCCTCGAAGCCATCGCCGTCCGCCGTCCGCCGTATCATCGCGGCGGTTATTCACTGTTGTGATTGTCAACTTGGCCAGGCCTACCGAGTTGTCTGCGAGCAGCTATGAAATTGTAGGGGAGTTCCACTGTTATCTATCGCAGCTCGCCAAGAGGTGAGACTTCAACATCCGGCATGCAGTCCGTGCATAGGAAAGATGACAGCCCCATCAACCGGGGACGCACGATCAGCTTAGCCCAGGACATTCATGCGGACAAGCCAGGATGTGGTGCGATATCATATCCATAAGCCGGTAGTCCGCGCCCTGGCAAAGGCAAGCTTTTCCCGGGGAACCAAATATGCGACCGAGAAGCCGCCGATACGCAGTTGAAGGGATAGCGATAACCTACTAATAACACATCATCGCATTCCCTGGACGCTGTATAGGCCGGACCAGCTCATCTTATAGTGGTTTAGGATGATGTGGAAGTTAGTTCGCGCTCATCATGGTAGAGGCTCGTCCTCACTAGAGTGGCTATGGCTCCTACATCTAGGGGGCACCGACGTGATGGCAGATGGGAAAGACGGTATGGTGATACGCCTCTTCCTCATCGATAGCCCTTTCCTAACACTCAAAATTGCGTGCCGTTTGTAGAAATAGATGGTCGGCTGGGAAAGGCACCTTCGCAATACCCAGCTACGCACATTCTATACTCCTCGTGGGTGGGATTTTTAGGCTCTGGACTGGAGGATATGTTTAGTAACGAGGCAATTAACATGGTGGCTCGTATTTTTGATCCCATTGAGAAGCTCTTATAGTGATATCCTGTGCTTCGCCTTTCTGTAGTTCAACTTTTGTGTATCCGAATGAGTGGGCGTACGTCGTGAGCTTCCTCCCGCGCCCGGTTTGATTTTATGACAGAGGAGACAGAAATCTAGATGTTCTCATCTGCATTAATGCAGCCCCCGGTCTCTTTATGGGCCATATCTCTCGTTTCATGCTGGGATTGACTGGAGTCGTACGATGTGCCCTGGCTCTTATGAGACCGGTTTTAGACGGAGAGTGCTTGGACATCCTGTACGATTCTTAGGCGTCTCTAATTTGTGTCATATTCTGAACCCTAGAATTACGCAGGTCTTGTTAGCACATCAAATACAGTGAATTGGAGATCTTCTCTCCAGGAGTATTGTTGACTTACTTGCTAGATCTAATATATCGGCCTCGAACTTCATCTGCTGATAGATAAATATATCAAGCCCACTCTCTGCGTCTTGCTGTGGCGTTCATTTTGTAGGCTCAAGCATTTTGCTGAAATCATCGATCTCGGGTTTGAAAGAGAATATGAAAAATAAGAAAGAGAAACGAAGATTCTCTCGCAATAGCGTCTGCTTTATAACTAGTCTTAGGTTTAAGGTTATGATGCTTGCCCTCGTTCTTCTACTACTAGCCGAAAGAAAGTAAGTTACCAAAAGACTAAGTGGCTTTTCTCGCCAGTCGGCAAAAACCTTCACCTTGCTATCAAGGACCCCAACGGTTATAGAGGCTGCGATATCGAATCTAATAGTCCCTATACGTTGCCGCGGCCGGGAATAAGCGTGAAACGGACGCCGTAACGTTAGCTGGTAGGTAAACCAAAACCCATGAAAGGACGCAGACAAGGCGATCTCCTGCACTAAGCCAACGCTCCTTGCACACGAGTTTATGAAACACTTAAATAGTCCCCTACGTGATAGGTATCTCTGATAAGGCTTCCCGAAGAGGCTGCTGCTGCGATATTATGTGGCGTCCAATGGGCATACAGTGTAGACACCTGCCAGCAGCACGCAAAGGGGCTTGCATGAGATAAGCACAGGACCTTGCAAATATGTCACGAGATTCTCGCCGTATGTACGCGTGGTATGAGAAAGATTATATAACTTGCTTGAATGAAATCTTACTATACTTTACGCGTGCTTGGAGTGGCAATGAGTAGAGCGCGCGACTCGGTTTTCGAAACGAATGTGTTTTACTTAGCGGATTAGCCATATGTTTATTCAATAGAGTCATATTTACTATAGGTTGCCTTATTGTAACTGGTGAGCGGGGATATCATTAGGATCAAGGAAGACAGTTCTATAACTTTGAAGAGAGTAAGACATGTCACACTAGGACCAATAAGACCGAAGCGGCGGGAGTTTTACATGGCAGCAGAGTAAACGAGTCATCGCTATTCTCTTATGTTCACTCTTGGTCATTCACGAAAAGCGCACTGTCGTGAAGAACGGCTGTGTAGTATAGTAGTATCTGCCAAGGGCGCCCCCCGTCGCGGATGGCATACACTTCACTCTCATATCTCACATCCGCCAGATTTCCATTCCCTATACCGAGAATCTTTCCTGCATGTGATTTTTACGCCTAGTAACCTTAGCGCAAGATCCAGCGAAGTTTCTCTCGACTGATGAGTATCCCTGAGATAGGCCACTCTGAGACGACAATGTCTACAGTACATGTTCATACCATCAAAGGTTGGGGCGGGGTCTCAATTGGCCAAAATTATATCATGGCCATACCGGGATCCCACAGGATAGAATGGCAGTATTTCGTAAGGAAACCCTCCAATAGAGTGTTCCGTACGGCATGACGTGGCACCAACCGACGTTCTGCTCCTTTGGAATGCAATTGTGGCATCAAAGGTGACGATTTGTCAATACGACAGGCTCTCCCGCCATTGGGTTTTCCAATGGTGCATTATGTAGCTTGGCTGTTCGCGGCAACTGCAACCGTAATGGAGGCATGTGCGAACGAATTCAAAATAACTGGACGGCAGCATTGGGTCTAAGTGGCGATATTAGCTGCAATGCTTTGAAGCGAACCCCGGTAGGAAACGAGAGGACGTACAGCCAGTTAAGCTAATTTTAGCCAAAGAACGGTGGCGATTATAGACCGGTAATGTGTCGATAGGATCGCCTCATCATAAGCAGGCCTGAGCTGTTTATGTTGGGAAACTGCTCGGTTTGGCTCGAGGTGTGGTGTAAGGCACACCACCCATCAGGACTTCTCTTCTCGCAAGAGCGTTTTAATGATCTGGGCATCTTCCTCTGCACGTCGTTTTCGTATTTCCTCGTCTTTCGCCTGTATCCTGGTCTTGAAGATGGAGACCAGGTCGCTGAACTCCCGGAGCGCGTCTCTAACGTCTCCTGGGGATGCTTTGATAGACTGTACGAGCTGGACGCCGTTGGACATGCCCACCTCCTGGGTCCAAGGTTGATTCGCCTTACGAGGCGTATTCCCACCCTGGCCAGGCTTGGGTGGATCGGTGGCTGTGGCGATACTCCAGAGGTATTTCTCTAGATCTGGATACCGCTGAAGGAGGCTTTTGTACTCTGGCGTATCAGCGATATCGGAGAGTTTGCTAGGACACTGTTGGTCTGAAGAGGCCGGATGCACATCGACAGCTACGTCGGTGCTCTTGGGCGGCTTTGGCTTCTCTTCGACAGCCGGATGGTTGTCGCGGTGCTCACGAGAGCATGTTAGAGAACAGCTGATCCAAACATCCGTTAACGTTGTCAATATACTAGTTTGTCTCGAGCGAAGACTCACGTATATTTCTCGCACAGAGGGCACTTGTATTTGCCTTCGACGGTATTACAAAGACAACAGAGGGGGCGTGCGAAAGCCATGATGACTCCAGGAGGGTCTTCCGCACAGAAGATTTGACTCGGAAGTCACTTGGGTAGTTGGGAGGAAAATAAACAATGGGGGCGACAACAAGAGAAAGTATTCACTGAAGTCTGTGACTGGGTTGGGATCGCAGATGTCATGTGACCTATTTGGGACATGTCAGCAGGCTAATTCACGTTGTTCACAGAGATCACAGTGTGAAGCTTGCGGATATTAGATAAGAATAGGAGTTCGTTAATGGTAAACGCTTGAAGTAAACTAGGGGTAGAATACTTACCTTTCTGTACCTATGCGGAAATGGTATAGAGTGTGTATGAAGTCCCAGCGTGCGAATACATATAAGGATTTCAAGAGGTTGTTGGGCAGAAATATATTGTGAGTTCTGTCTGGGAAGAGGTAGAGGACCGGCCCGGAGAAGCGCAGATGCCAATATTCCACTTGAAAGGCAGCGCCCCACAAGCGCGAGAATGAAACTGAACAGTAGTGAGTGAGTGTGCCAAGGGATCAAGGACTTACCTATGCTGGCGTGCTGGAATCACAAAATACGCGTCGATGATTTTATATCGACTTGCCAAGACGCAGACAAGTCGAAGAGAACAAACTATCAAGCTAGCTTATTTCAGTCTAGTCCTTGTTCGGGTAACAATTTCAGGAGACTCTTGATTGGACAGTTACTCGAAAGGGTCTTGTGGGGAAAGAAGGTGAATGTCTGATTGGCTTAACGCTTCAACGGTTGTCGGGTTGGCCTCGTGTGTTTGCATCTGGGATCTTATGTAGTTTTGCTAGATAAACAAACTTGAAAGATCATGAATTTGTATATGACGTCTTATGAGTATAAAGCGTTGTTTTTCTGGATAGTAGTGGTATATTCAATTTGTACTCACAATAGATCTTAGAACCTAACTTGGAGTCTTCAAGGAGCCTCGACGGAGCTAAGCAGATGCTTCCAGTTGCTTGCGGCTGTCACTAGTTACGGGTATTATCAAAACGTCACTGCTGATTTGTTCTGCATCCTATTCTCGGCATTTTTTCTGCGTCATTGCCACCAACTGCTTTATAAGCGCAATGTCTTATCTTATCGCGCCTCGAGACCAACAATAGTAGAGTCACTTGCATTTGAGATATTTACAATAGACAACGAGACAATCCACCGACTTTACCTACATCTAGATCGCATTCGCATTACCCAACCCGTTGATCGTCGATTGTTGTAATATACTTTGAGTTTATGGTGGCCACTTGAAATGCCTTCTGCGCGACTACCTCGGCCCGCAGCAGCAGCAGGGCTGCTCGCGGCCACCACCCGACGAATTCGCCCCGAGCGATGTAGCCGACTTCACGAGGCCGTAACGGCGCGAGCACGAAGCGCACACACAAGCACACGATCACTCGGTCGCACGGCACCACTGCGCCCGACAATTCCTTCCGCATTGGCTTCATCATCCTACGGTCCCTCTCCCATACCCCGCGGCGTCCGCAGCATCTTCATTCAGACGGAGACCACGCCGAACCCGGATGCGCTGAAGTTCCTGCCGAACCACCGGGTCATCCCGCCCGAGGTCGGCATCCCCTTCATCGAGTACATGAACGCGCGGAGCACGATCGCGCCGCCGTACCCGTCGCCGCTCGCCGCGCAGCTCATGAACACGGACGGCGTGACGTCCGTGTTCTACGGCGCCGACTTCATCACCGTCACCAAGGCGCCCGATGCCAACTGGGCGCACATCCGCCCCGAGATCTTCAGCCTGATCACCGAGGCCATCTCGTCGGGCCAGCAGCTGGTCGCCGTGAAAGACGGGGCGGCTGGGTCTGCTTCTGCCGCGGCCGGTGAAGAGGGAGGAGGGCAGGAGGTTGAGCGCGATAGCTTGGCCTACGACGAAAATGACGATGAAGTCGTCGGTATGATCAAGGAGCTCCTCGAGACCCGCATCCGCCCCGCCATCCAGGAGGATGGTGGTGATATTGAGTTCCGCGGGTTCGAGGACGGTTACGTCATGCTGAAGCTGAGGGGCGCGTGCCGGACTTGCGACTCCAGCACCGTCACCTTGAAGAATGGTATAGAGGGAATGTTAATGCACTATGTGAGTTCGACTTGATCTCGCCACCTTTTTCGTGTTATAATCAAATTGTCCCTTTTCACGAGTCATGAAGCGATTTCGTGCGCTCTGGTACCTGAACCTTCCTCCGTTTTGACGTGAGCTTATTGGGCTACGTCTATTTCCCCGATGTTGCATACTATACTGACTATGCCCTTTATAGATTGAGGAAGTCAAGGGCGTGCACCAAGTGATGGACCAGGAGGAGGAGATCTCTATGATGGAGTTCGCAAAGTTTGAGGAGAAATTACGTGAACAGAAAGGGCCTGATGCCGCGCCGACAACACCGGGGAAGGGATCCCTGGACTCTGTCCCGGGATAGAGCACCTACAGTACTGTATAAATTCGATGTAATATTTTACGATCTGTTCTAGCTTGTCCCCACCTTATTTCAGTGACTAGAAATGGACAGCATCTTCCCTGGAGGTTAGCGGTCTTAGCGAGAATAAGGTTGAAATATCGTGCCACTCCCGCTAGTCGAGAAAAAGCGCTCCTAGAGACAGCTATGGGAGGCCTGTCCGTTGTGGCCGTGCCCCGCGGTGGCGATCAAGGGGTATAGTTGTTTCCCAGTGTCTTTCATGCAACTCAATAAGTCAATTCTTGGCGCAGGAAGGATGCTCGGGATCTCGACCTTTCTTTTTCCATTCGTCTGTTGGCCGTGGCCTGATAGGATGACGCATAGCACAGTCTAGTCTCCGGCATCATGCAGTAGCTTTGGGGGAGTGGTCCCCGCGTGGACCGGTCTGTTTGATTCGACGGCGCCCAGGAAGTAAGGGATGGCAAGTACGGGCTGCTAGGAGGAACGCTGGGGACCAAGGTAGTATGATAGGTGCACCGGTGTAGTCATGGTCTGTCATGGTGAACAGGGTGCGCTTTGTTCTGGTCACATGGGTTACGTGCAGCTTGAAGCTTTTGGTCTGTTCGGTCCCCCAATAGGCCAGCGTTCTCCCGACCCCGCAAAAAGACACCCATCGTACGTCAATCTGCATGGCTTACACGATGTCTTCCATTCCTTCCGATCTTACTAAGTACATGCTTGACATATTTGCCATGTTTGCCGTATTGTTTATGGATTCAAAGAACGATACAGACGCAGGCCTGCCTATTAACGTCGGTTCCAGCTAAGCGTCGACGGCGGACTTTGCTTTGTTTTGCTGGCGAGGAGAATACACAGCGGGGTGGGCTCTCATACAGTGTGGGAGAAGGTTGAGAGTCATAGTTGCATCATACTGCTCGTCTAAGTCTGCTCCGGCCAGAAGTCCGGCCTAAAGGGTAGATCACGGAAATGGCCTTCGAGGCCCTACCGCATTCTTGAGAACACGAGCTGCATGAGCTACGATCGTCGAGTGGTAAGTCAACATGAAGTGGCCAAGCAAACCTCTGCTATACTCCATTATGCTACTCCCTATATCTACACCGTAGGTATTGCGGTGCTCGGTCTCGGTCTCAAAGACTCCCCGAAATGGATAGTGCAGTTCTAATTTAAGAAAGGGTTTGTTGATGGGTCGGAGTTGAAATAAGAGTATTCATATGACTGAACATCGGGATGATCGTTTCCGTCGCGTAGTTTGAAACTCGCTGATTTTGTGTGTAGAAATTGAGAGATCTCTGTCTACCTGTAGGTACATACCTAAAAGAAGGTATCGCTGGGCTGTCCTGCCCGATGCAAGCTTGGCAAGCTGGAATGAAAGCTCATTGTGCCTAGAGTACTGTACAGATGTACGACAAGACACTGTACCCTCCCTGTGGTAGGTGGTTGTAGTTAGTGTAGTATCTACGGTGTAGGCCGGACCCGCTACCCGCAGATGTAGGGATCGAGAGAGGAGAATCCGGGGTAAATTTTATGTCACCTAATATAGACTAGGGATAGTGCCGGAGCCACCCCCAGTCCAATCCACAAGCACTTGGCATTCGGACCGTAAGTGGATTAAGCCGTGACAAGAGCTCCTGCAGATTTAGAATCAGGTCTTGTAACACATCCTGCAAACTGTCAGCGCTCAGTGGCTACGAGTGAGCAATATTGGCAGTGTGCTTCATATGCAGAGACAGTTGCATACCAATATGTAAATAGAAATCGAGGAGCCTGAGTCCGCGGGGTTGGTATTAAAAAAAGGGGTTGGAACAGAACATTGTTGTATCTGGTGTGGATCCGTTAGAAGGTGACTTGCCATTTAGGCTGTTGGTTGGTTGGAGAATGTGAAAGGAATACTTACATACAGTACGTATAACGCTTGCGAAACATGCCCAGGTACCTACGTATGCCATGATGACAGCGTCCTTGATCATACCTACTTTGTATTCTTTTGCTGAAGCTGTCGCATTTCTTGTATGCCATGCAACCTCTCTACCTCCTACGGCATTTACGCATCCAACAGCGCGGTTGCTCATTTGTTGATGGTGGCATTCGCGGATTGGAATTTGATCTGTGATGTTGCGGAATATCTGGTGCAACTGCTGGAAATTTTGATGAGTGACTCTCTCCACTACCACCTCAGCCCTAAAATGTGTGTCCACTCTCGCTTCTAGAAGTTCTGAGTTGATCCTCTTTGGTCCCGTGCTTGGTTTAAAAATATCCCCTGATATCAATGGCTTGCATCTTGTAGGTGTCCATAGCGAACCCGCAAAACAGAAAGTTATGGCGAGCACCGCTTTTGCTGGACGAGAGTTTCCGGTCGGCTTCTGGCGCAAGCTCAGGTGCCTAGCCCAAAGATGAGCAATGCCACCGTTGCGTAACCGCTATTTGACTTGCATGCATGAAACAGACGCAGGAGGTCCGATGTAGCTTCATCGGTCACCGTTATGTATCCTAGCCGCTATAAAGCTGTCTCGACATCTGCTAGCCGGCTAGAAAGAGCACTGCACGGATTGGGCGGTTGATTAGAGAACCAATTAAGAAGCCGAGTAGATATTTATGGAGCAAGGCTAGCGACAGGCCTTCGTTCTGTGAAGTCATGGGGGGTAGTACCAGTTAGAGAACCCGCCATCCGTTGTCCAGGCCGTCGAGAGTTTGCTACGAAGAGTAGATCTTCGATGGTGATCACCTGGCTGAAAGGTAAAAATGTCGGCCATGGAACCCAAATTCTGATTGGTGTATCGGGGGCAACTTGGAGAGGAACGGGGGGTGCCATGATTTATTTATGAATGCAAACTGCGACGACGGCGAATGCATCCACCCTGTCGAGGAGCAAGCGTTTAGGAGGCTCGAAGCAGAGAGCTTGAAGCAAAGAGTAAAGTACACATACCGACTAACGGCGCGTATAGTGGAATGGTCTAAAAATTATACACTATAGACCGCGTTGTGTAACTCCCCTTGCGCTGCATGTCCACATGGCCGGCGCGTGAGCTACTCGAGGGGCGAGTTAGCCATACTCGACGTCTGTTCTCGTCCTAAGAGGCTATCAACGTTATTGCAACGTCATTAGTCCGGTGCCTTGCACGTTTGAGCTGATATATTCGCCCGAACTCGAGGGACGGCGTATGGGCGGAGGCGATCGCGAGAATAGATTGACGGATGCTAAAACTTAAGGTAGAGAACCTGAAGTTTGTTTTCGAGCAACCTCGTCAACCCAATTTAGCGCACCTGCGGGAGCATGATGCATGAAGGATATATTGGCCCTACACCCAATTGGGCCACAAGGGGGAAAATAGGAGTAACTGTAGCAGCATCCGCGATTTGGAGACGGTTAGATTGAGAACAAAAAGAGAAAGAAAAACGTATGCAAAATGAGAGAGGGACTGAGTACGAAGGCTGAGAGAGGCAGTATAACTTGGTAGTCTTGATAATAATTGGGATATTACTTACTAACGTTGAACTCGGACTGTCGAAAGACGTCCTGTTTCGATATACGGAACACATGGACTAGACCAAAACTTGACCTACCTAAGCTGCGTAGAGCTTAGGTGGTACCTATATGCAGGTAATTCAGTACACGATACTCCGTAATAGACATACAGTAGGTAGTTCCTACCTTAGCTTGTCCTGTGGGTAATAACTTCCTATGCGTAGAATGTAGGTACCTCTTCATACATCGGTAGGTAACGCACCTACATAGCGTTCCTACACTAGAACGATCCCTGTCCTATTAATATTACCACTTGCTATAAGATCCATATAAGAAGGTGCCTACTACTTGGAATTATCTCCAACTACATCCCATTATGGGGACCCTGGGATCATACGAGCTCCTACCTATTATCGAGTACCTACTTATTCATATGGTCTTCTGTTAAATCCTATACCCGAATGCTCCTATAATTCATGGGGAAATCATAAGAGAAAACAGGAACTTGAAGCTAAGAAATCGGATAAACTATCCCGTAACATTATGAATATCATGAGCATCATGAGAGGCCTAACATTGACATACATAGTATCTACCTGCCTAATTAAATTCTAGAATTCTCTACTTTGACTTAAAAAAGGCACCTGCTCATAGAGCGAACCGCCGTCCTAGCCCAGCACACAAGGCAAAAACGCCTAGGAAGCATCTAGAAATGCGGTTATCGTAGGCATTTCCAAATCGCCAGAGCCACCTCGTCGTCGGCGCATGATGGTGTGGTTCAGGCGTTGTCAATTGCGCTCGGTATGACATGCCTGTCTCTGTACATGTACCTACGTAGTTGTTATTAGGTAACCTCAACAAGAGTGGGTAGGTACCTGTCTGCAGCTTATAGATCATGTCTACCTAACTGAGTTTCTATGCGGAAGATACGTAGAAGGAACGGCGTCGCAGGTACCTCCCTCTCCTTCTCCAAGCGCCCACAAGCACCGACAGGGCAGGACAGGGATCCGCAGAGAACTAATAAACCACTGTCCGGGGTGTCCACAGTATGGATTCTCACCATCGCCAAGAAGATGCATTGGCGAACTCTGAAAGCATCCTCCTCCATTTTCTTCCCCACCAGCCACCTTTCCACACCTGCTACAAAGCGGACGCGAGCGACTCTTAGCGGCACCATACCACTACACTACCACACTAGCTCAGGTAGTTGTGCAGCACCTCTAGCAGTAACTAACTAGTAGCAGAAGACCTGTCGCAACGAGGTAGCTAAGGTAGTGAGTGTAAGTAACTAGTAGTAGAGTAGTAGTGTAGTAGGTAGGTAGTGTAGGGGAGGGACCCTTCTTTGCAACCTGGCGAGGTCTACTCGCTCGCTGCGCAGACGCCCTTTTCGAGTTCTTCCCCGCTCTCATATCACCTACCGACCTCTTGTTCTCGCTTTTTGCCTTCCTTCTTCCCACCCTTTCCCCTTTTGTTCCTCTTGTCTCTGCGAGTCTCGTCGCAAGCCTCCAACCAGCCGTCACCTCAAGTTGTGCGCTGACGACCCGTCACCTACTGCACTAACGGTACGTCACGCTCGCCTCAACAGCTCTGCGACGATCCAACCCCCTTTCGACAATGGGCCGCCGCATATAGCTCCGTCGCAACTCGTCGAAGTGAGCTACCCTGAAAGAGAAGAGCAGAAAGAACAAGAGAGACAACAAGAAGATAAAGAAGAAGAAGGAGGCAGACTGAACGTCCACCCAACATCTCATCCCGCCCCATCTCAACTACAACTATAGCTCTGTTTAGTTATACGTTTTGTCCGCGCCAATTGTACTAGACTCGTTATATCAATATTATTCAGACCCTGCCTACCCTGTCCGGTCCGTCCCACACGAGACACGCGAGATCAAAACGTCCTGCGACCTGGTTTCTCCCAGCTGACACCTTCCGCCACAGTTGGTTCCTCTTGTCTTAGGCCTGCAGAGGGGCCTTGTCACGGCGTTCCTGGAGGCCTTGGCCAATCCGCTGGCGTTCCAAACTGGGCATTTCTTCAGTCAGCCGTTACCGGTATTTCCTTCTCTTTTTGTCAATTTTCCTTTAATCTCTGGTCGGCTGCTAGACGAATTTTGCGATACCCTACGATAGAAGTAATAATATTCGAACTGGTCAGTATACGTTCTTTTTTATCTTTTTTTTTTTTTTTTTTGCATGTGTGCCCTTATGCGACTGTTTACTGTCGCTGTGATGCGTGTCAATGGCACTTGTCAAAGCTAGCTGGTCTTACGACTGGGATTGTCAAGATTTGTGGTTGGGGCGAAAAAGCCATACCTAACCCAACGATCAGCTAACGGGTCAAGGAATTGGCCGGACTTCTTGTCTAGTGAGCTTCGTAATATATACTAATACTCAGTACAGCTTTCGAACTCCATCGACTCTGCAATTAAAAATATACTCTTCGAAATTCGAGACGGGAAACCTTCCTTTAGATACCCCAATCTCCCGATTCCTTCGCCCGACACGCCATCATACGTCGCTCTGGTCTATAACTATATAAATCTCAAGGCCTAAATCTCATGCGCGTGGTGTAGAATTCGAATACAATCGAAGGGCATTCATGTTTATTTACGGATCATGAGCGCTAGCAACATCAAGCCGGGATCCGTACCGAAAGGTAGCCAGGGGGGTATCGCAGCTCTTGCGCCGAGTAATCAATCTATTCTCCTAGACAAGCTCAACGTTCGAAGGTCTACCCCAGATTCGGAGGCTCTCGCCAGTTCCGATGACGAGCCAGACACCCATCGACAAGACACCCCCCAAGCACCCGTGCAACCCCAGAGACCTGTCCGCCGTGCATCTTGGCTGAACGACACGTCGCAAGCCACGCTTCCTCACCCTAGAAAAGGCTCATTTGCAGGCAGCTCTATGTCCCCTACAACGTCGCATCCGACTACGCCGTCTACTGAAGCAGGCGCTGGCGTATGGGCATCGCATCCGTCTTCTTCCGGACCAATGGGCCGCGGGCACCAGCCGCCATCTTTCCCTTGGGGAACAGGCATATGGACTTCTGAACGGAAGGAACCGCCGTCTCGGCTAACCGAAGTCTTGCCATCGCCGACTTCGACTGTACCGGCTGGCCAAAGCTTTTTCAACAGCGAAAACCCAATGTCTCAAACGTCTCCCACTCCTCGAGAGCAAGGAACCAGCTCACAAATTCCTTTCGCTATCCCTCTGCATCCGACTCCAAAGACGTATCGTTCACAATCATATTCCGTAGGGCAACTGGATCCGGAATCGACGACCACGATGCCCTCCTCGTCCACATTAGCTGGGAGAGCACGGCCCGTCGGGCCGCCAGGGTTGCAGCATCGTCCTTCCCGACCGAGTATGCTAAGTGAGATGTCGAATGAAGGCGCTATGCTCGGTAAGGTGAAGGAGGTTGAAGACGATGAAGAGAGCACTAGCGACTCCGCCCAACCAAACCAACAGCAACAGAGCGCAGATGCCAAGACGATCGAAATGCTCACTCGTGAGAACGCCATATTGCGGCAACAGCAATATCAGAACTCTAGAATCAGGCCTCGTGCATCAACTGCCGCTACATATGGAATCGGTAATGGGTATAGCGTCCATGATCCAGTACCAGAGGAATCCGATTACGCAGTGGACGAGCTTGATGAGATGAATGATGGTCAAGATCCCGCGATGAAGCGAGGTTTTGCTCGTCGAATGAGCGAATATGGCGGTGCTTACCGATCTCCTTACAATACCGCCGAGAACCGAAAGCTTGAGAACGTTAAGAGGGCAATCTGGCAGAGTTCTCTGGGGTTCGGGGGCCTCTCCGATATTCCTCAGAGTCGACGACATTCATTTGCCGACGTGCCCACACGGCAGCCATCTATTAGTTCCATGGGGGAAACTGTGTCTTTGCACGAGACAACCTCACCTGACGCATCGCAAAGTCAAGACTTCGCTGGGTTCACGGCTAACAGTGGTTTTGATACGGCTAGTCCTGGTAAGTCTCATGAGTTTCTCATCTCTTACTATCACTAAGCTAACTTGGACTAAAGTGTCATATTACTCTGCCGGTTCTAATCTTCCGAGCGCCCAACAGGCCATCGCTTCATCGGCGTATAGTGTTCCATACCAGCCATCGTACGGCTTGCCTGCCAATTACCCTAACCGTCCGCCATCACCGCATAGAAGTATGTATGGTATGAGTCAGCCGAGACATAATCAACTGTTGCACATCGTGCTCTTCAAATGCTCGCGAGCAGACGTGTTCTACATTCAGGAGGGGACCGGGTTGACCGTGAAACCTGGTGATCTAGTCATCGTTGAAGCCGATCGAGGGACGGATCTGGGAACCGTGGCCCGGGACAATGTTGATTGGCAAACCGCTAAAGAGCTTAAGGAACACTATGCCGAAGAGCACTACAAGTGGCTGGTGATGTATTCGCAAAATGCAGCCGTTGCACAGGAGGGCACGGGGGCTGGTCTGATGGCTGCATCCAACGGTCTCCAGGGAAGTGCCATTGGCGGAATGGGTCCTCCAAGTGGACATCATATGCAGGAGGCAAACTCGGGCGAGCTAAAACCGAAAATGATCAAACGCCTGGCCCAGAGCCATGAGATTCACGGCCTTCGCGACAAGGAGGGGAATGAGGCCAAAGCCAAGCGCATGTGCATGCAGAAAGTAAAAGAGCATGGTCTCAATATGGAAATTCTCGATGCCGAGTTCCAAATGTAAGCATTATGATCTACGGTGGTGGCACTAGCTGACTCGGTTCTAGGGATTGGAAGAAGTTGACATTCTACTACTTTGCGGACTCGTACATCAATTTCAACTCTCTTGTAACGGACCTTTTCAAGATTTACAAGACAAGGATCTGGATGTCTGCTATCAACCCAGCCTCGTTTGCTAGCCCGACGCTCGGTTTGCAAGCGCCGAGTGGCGTCGGGCCAGGAGCTGTTGGCTTGGGAAGAGCAGGCGGATCGAACAACACCGACCGACGAACCAATCAAGCACAAGAATCGCAGGGTACGTTTACTAACGCCAATCCGACCGGTCGTTCGTTCCAGCCGGCCTTTAGCGCGCCGTTCAATGCAACAGACAGGCAGTCAACAGGTACCTCTGGCTATCCGCCGGCAGGTTTCCCGTATTCGGCGTATGGAAGCTATAGCGGTGCTCCTAGGGCAGCAAATTATATGCCAAGCATGATGCAAGCAATGGACGCGTACGGCGCAGGCTTCTCACAGAATGGCGAATTTCCACCGACAATGCGGGCCCGGTTTGCGAGCCCGCACGACGCCCCGTCTTCACATGAACAAGCACAGCCTAGCCTACCAAGTCAGAATGAATGGGCTAGTGCATTCCAAGGACTGTCCCTGAACACTCGTTGAAAGTAACCCTGTTTTCTCAGCGTGGATATGGACTACCTCTACGCATTCGCTTCTCGTACTATACTTTATTCGTACCATATCATTCATGGAGACTAAGGCAGATAAAGAAGATGACGAAATTTTGGTGTTGGCCGGATTTTGATTTACACGGCTAAAGATGTTGAGATTATAAGCCACAGGACGGCGAGGGGACGGGGCTTATGGCCCACGTCCCCGTCCTGTTGCATCACGAATCACTTGACTCATGACGACGGCATTAAGACTTGGCAACAAGATAAAACTATCACTGGATTCAAGGGAGACGAATATAGACTGAGAAGGTTGCACGGCATCGGTGTAATTTGATGTGAAAAACCAGGACTTTTTGATTGATTGGTTCATTGATTGATTATTGTTGGGTATTCCCGTGGTGGACTCATGTACGACCAGCAGAAGGGGAAAATTGTATGGAAACTGGCCGTTATCTTCATTTGGGCAGGATGCGGTAGATAGTAACAACTTGAGTAAGTAGGTAGATTCCCTGCGGGAAATGGATACAAGGATGGTGTTTTTCCCTTTGCCACATAGCTGGATGATTCCGAACTGTTCATGGACCCCGTTCTACTTGCTTAGGTGGTTAGTTGTATTGGCATGACTGTCCTAATAGCAAGCATACATGTCGTAGATTTTTAACCGAAGGCTAGCCAACTAGGAACAAGTGACGGATATGAGGAGTGCCCCTCGTGTGCAGTATAGCCAGAACAAACCACTAGTTAATCTTGAATACCTACTACTTATATACCTAAGGTAGGTAAACTCCAACAAGAAGCGCTTCCTAGGTTACTCTAGAGCCTTGTTGTTGGAAGGATTGCTTCAGCCATCGAACATACACTAAATGCCTTGGAGCCGAGCAGGGACGCAGGAGTACGTACCGTTGGACTTGAAACCGGCTACTACATGCTTACTCGCAACTTCCAGATTAATAGGTCGGTTTTTACTTTACCGCAAGTTGCAATAACGGGTCACGTCATGGTCGAGGAAAGAGCAGCCCGATCAATGGGGACAAGGGGGCAGGGTCCTCTCAGTTTCCTATTACAATCAGATCTCATGCTGTTTGACTTATCTAGCATGTAGGTCTGCTCTCACTTTGCGTCTGGCTCTATACTGACCCATTCCGAGTCTCGCCTCGCCACCTTCAAAGTTGGCAAGATTATCGTGATTAATCTCTGATCGGCGACCTTGTCGGATTGAAAGACCCATCATTCAGACTGGGATAGTTTGCATTTCAACCAGACATAGCGAGCCGATCGTTCCAACGCCGGTTTTCTATCTTCACATCCAGTCCTCAAGTCAGGATGCCTAAGGGGAGAGCCAAAGTCGCCGACAATGTCAATGGTGAGCGCTGCGCGGTACTGCAAAGTCCCCTTGCATATTGCTGACCCCACGGCTCGCCGATTTAAATTAGACGACTCGGACGGCCTATCTGTCACAGCGTCACGCACTAAGAAGAGCAAGCTTTCTCGCCTAGAGGAGTATGATGAAGATCCTGGGCGGGCCGGGAGCCAGTGAGCACACGCCCGATTCCATATCTATAGCTATGAGCAGAAACCAACTCTGGCCCGTAGGAAGTACCGAAGATATGCCAAGCTGCTTGAGACCTGTACTACGAAAGAGGCGGGTAAATCCAAGGCCTTCCTCAAGGAGTTTCGAAAAGATGTGAAAAAGAGAGATATGGAACTGGACGCCTTTAAGCAGAAAAAGGAGCAAGAATTGTTAGTCGCATATCCGTGATCTCGTTGGCAAACGGCATTCATGCTAACTAGACTGAACCAGTACTAAGGGCCAAGAGAAGTTTGCCACTATCTTCAGGCATATCTCGCAGCATTTGTCTGATGGTCGGGATGAACGAGACGGACATCTAAGCACCCTTCGAAAAGAAGACCACCCTTTATTCAAACTCATCCAAGAAAACAAGGAGGATTATCAGTCGCTTTTGGCACAATTCAAGGCTGTGGAGGAACAGCTTGATGCCGATAAACTGGAACTACCAGTGGCTCGGTGGAAGCAAGACAAGCAGGAGATCAAAGAGCTCCTGGATTGCAGTGGTAAATACGGAGAGACTCTGATAGGAAGCGTATTGGCACCTGAGCCGGTTCCCAGCTCGGCAATCGACCAATTCAATGGAGATGAGATAGACGAGCGTATTAAGGAATTGTTCTCGGATAGTCGAGAACTGCTAGAGGGAGAGACATGGGGCCGAGTTGCTGAAAACCAATTGAAGCATTTCTCGGCCATTGCAAGCACTGTGCGGCTCGAGGAAGAGGCGTAATGGTATCGAAAGGTGGAAGCGGATCCGAGTTGAGGGTACGATTTGCTTTTATCTACAACAAGACTAATGTGCTGGAAATTCACGGTCGCTGGAATGTCAAGAATGGGATGAAGAGAAGATTTTCATGATACACTATGGGACTTGGAGCCCTCGGATAATGTACCGTAGGTAGTGGTCTCAAACCTAATCAACATTCTAAGAGAAGTAGGCACTCACGGAACGTTAAATGATTGGTAATCGGGCGAAATGTCGGTGCAGTCATGGTTATAGTTTGATTTAGAAGTGGAGCTTGTGCCTTCGGGCATTTGGTCAATTTGAAACGATACAGAGAAGATGTACGTATACTTCCCCAGTTCGATTCTCCGTACGAGTACTAATTCCCTTCCAGTAGCATGGCCCCTGCACTAAGGATGACACGCTTAATCAAAGAGATGCAAACCATTTTTTTCTTTTCTTTTTTCTTTTCCTCGTTTCCCCCTACTTTGTCCGCTCTTCCATTTCTTATCTAGCGGTACTCCGTATCTGGCTTGGTTATGGGATAAGACGGTGGCGTTTTGTTTTAATTCACGTGTATGTGTATTTGGACAAGCCACAATCTCACAGCCACATAGGTACGCGCCTGTAGGCTGATAACCAGGGTAAGTTGCCAAGCATCATGTGGCTTGTGAGAACAGTTCCACTTACACTTCGCTACATAGGGACTAGCGCACAATCGCTTAATTTTCACAGCAAACTGCCCACACAATCCCCCTCAACCACCAAATTTCTGACTAGTTGATTTGGAGATTTTCCATTCCTCTCTCATTCCTCCAAGACCACCAACGACAGTCGACCATCCATTGTTGCAGGCCTCAATTCCCAACCTGGTACGTTACCATCTCTCCTATTTGTATGGATTGATTGGAAGATGACAATCTAAGACGACTTCCTTCTATCCATTTTATTTACGCCACTCGCATCATCCGGGTTTATCTTCTGTGCGTGTGTGCCTGCTAACAGTTTCTTGTCTCTCTCCAAACAGTCAAGATGGGTGCCCTCAAGTACGTCGAAGAGCTTCAGAAGAAGAAGCAGTCTGATGTCCTGCTCTTCCTCTCTCGAGTCCGCTGCTGGGAAGTATGTTGAAACCAACCTCCTTTGAAACCTTCGAACCCTGCCCGACACGGAAGAAGCGCGAGCAAAAGCACACACATGCAACTATCTACAATCAAGACCCCGAGACGTGGATGCTGTGGATTCTGTGGACGCTGTCTTCTCTCCCACGAGAACGTGTCTCTGCTATACACTCGTTGAACATTAGCTGAGAGTGCATTAATATAGCTCCGTCAATTGAACGTCATCCACCGCGCCTCGCGTCCCTCCCGCCCCGACAAGGCCCGCCGCCTCGGATACAAGGCCAAGCAGGGCTATGTCATCTACCGTGTGCGTGTCCGCCGCGGTGGCCGCAAGCGCCCCGTGCCCAAGGGTGCCACCTACGGTAAGTTCCTCGCCGGATAATGATAATATCAAATATCCTACCTCTCGAGAGGACGTGCGCGACTGACCAGCACTCGAACCGCAGGCAAGCCCACCAACCAGGGTGTGAACCAGCTCAAGTACCAGCGATCGCTCAAGTCCACCGCCGAGGAGCGTGTCGGCCGCCGCTGCGCCAACTTGCGCGTCCTCAACTCGTACTGGATCAACCAGGACTCCACCTACAAGTACTACGAGGTCATCCTCGTCGACCCCCAGCACAAGGCCATCCGCCAGGACCCCCGCATCAACTGGATCGTCAACCCCGTCCACAAGCACCGCGAGTCCCGCGGCCTCACCGCCACCGGCAAGAAGTCCCGTGGTCTCAACAAGGGCCACCGCTACAACAAGACCAAGGCCGGCCGCAGAAAGACCTGGAAGAGGCACAACACCCTCTCTCTCTGGCGCTACCGATAAGCGTCTGCTGCTGCTAGAGGCACTACTAGTTGCGGTGACGAATAAGGGGAGGAAAACATGGTTTATGATTCGGGATGGAGCGAGGTCTTGCTTCACGGTCAATAGGGCATGCGTCTGGCTCATGAATTCTGCCTGGAGTTACGCTACTTAGTGAAAGGAACAAAAAGTTTTCCTTGCTACGCTATTATGCCCCCTTTTATGACTGTGATATCATTTCGTTTGACTAATAATCTACTGAGGTCTCTCATCCTTTCATTCAAATTCGTGCCGCGCTATCGTCTGTTCCCATAACCCATCTCTCATCCTAGGCCTTTGCTCGTGCCGTAGTTCATCATATCTTCCAGCTTGGGTAATTAAGTCCTCAGTAGAGATGTGAGGGTAGATTCATTGAATAGATATGTTCTTAGGCCATGGTAAACTTCGGTTCTAGTCCATGAGTGGCGTTCTTTTAGCTTTAAACTTGTATACACAATCACACACCCGGCAATCGATACCCCCTTAACCAACTCGTACGACGAGCACCATTCCGGGCATGATCCGATGATTAGCTCCCGTAAAATAAAAGGGCAGAATCTTGAAAGAAGTCATTTCGAATCATTTAGTATGAACGGACTGTGCTCTACGCTAGGGCTCTCAGGACCTACAAGCATGTCTCATCTTCTACTGGATTTTTTAGAAGCAACAAAAAAAAGAGGCGATACTGGCCGAGTTTAACTCTGACGAGCGCAGTAGAGAGATGCCTTCTGGCCTCGGGCCTCAAGAGGCGTGTGTTGATTACTATATAGGTACAATATTTTAGGCAGCCTATCGTTTCTATGCTTTCATGTCTACTAAGAGAGCAAGCTACTTGGCTCGCCTGGATAGATGGATCCCTGAGGGAAGCTATGGTTGCATAGCAGTGGTTTATGATGTGGCAATATATCTCTAGGCCAATATCTCACTTTGCATCTGAATATCTTAGATGGATGGGCATGTAGAGATATATGTTATCCAGGGCACTCGCACATAAGCTGCTTGAAATGTGGCAGTATGAGAGGAAATCGATACAGCTTCCCATGGCTATCTTCGGGACGGGATTCTGTCCTCTTTGGCGCTGCCCATCGCCCGGAGATAGTACCGACAGACAGCCTTCAGATATCGGTAGGCTCACTTAGCGGATTGTTGAATGATAGTTTCTTGGTTTATGTCTATAGTTGTCGTACCCGCGCTAGGACTGGGGACGTCGGGAATCAGAAACCTGGGCTTTTCGGGTACGAGAGAGTGAGGGAACATCGGCCCGTCCGCTGCTGCGAAATTGAGGTGGCCATGGAGCGGGCGCTACGATGATGCACGCACTTTCGGTAAGTTGGTTAGGCGTTGCTTCGTCAAGATTGAATTTAGTCAGCCCACACTCACTTTAAGCCTAGGAGCCTGTGCTATATACCGTTTTTCTTAGATTAACAACTAGAAAGTGATATCCTTTGAGCTTGATATTGGACCTTTTCATCTAAGTGAAGGTTTTGACTAGTAGTATGAGTATAGTATGATGCGCGCGGGCTGGAACTTTCGGAATGGCTAACTGACTGGCCGGTTTCGATTCGGCCGTGGCACATTGCGTTGTACAATCATCGGAAGTACTGCTGATGTAGTATTCGACGGTACCACTTATGTATACCTACAATTCACCACCACATTGCTCGAGGACGACGCCCCCCTAAGAACAAGCTTCAAGATACTCCATTGCATATCAAGAGTACTTATAATATGGGGCGTAGCTAACCACCCATATCTCCGATGAGAGGCTGAATAGTATCAAATAATCTGTAAGTTGGGGTTTCATGTAAATCGCTGAGGTTCAGATAGCCACACCTAATTGAACGATGAATTTGCTTACCCATATGAAACCAGAAAGTCTATCCATATGAACATTGATGTCGAAGTGAGACAGAGACCTACTTATTTGGCCGCGAAGATAAACGGTATGCTGGATGTTCTCGATGCGTGCTTACCAGCAGATGAAAGTTGTGGTCTACTGGCGTTTTCTAAATGCATTTCTCACGATACTTTGTCTAGTCACTAGGGGAAGATTGGGACATATATAGTGAACTCTGTGATCGTTGAACGTATCTGCTAGTACAGTGAATCAAATCTTTTTTGTCGCGAAAAACTTTCGCCGAACGCATCGTCGCATGAAAATCGTCCAGAGCCAAATTCGCAGAGATCTACCACACACATGAAGTGAAGAAGACTATTTCAATGGAATATGTCGTTAATAAAAAGGATTAGGGTCAGATAACACAATGCACCAACCCTCCTCCGCATTGCTGTAGTCGGCCGTACCACCTCCCACCTGTCGTCACCAAGTGCTCAAGCCCATTAATCGATGCTGTCATTATCGAGACGATCGATAACGTGATGGGATAGATGACGAGGTGCCGCAGGAACATCCCCTTCCTACCCCAATCCAATTCGAGCCCACCATCCAGTCGTGTTAGGAATACCATATCGTGTGTTCCTCCGAAGATCTTGCTCTAGCTCTGTCAAAAAAAGCGCTATGAGGATGAAACTTTCGGGTCAGATCGGAAGCTCTGATGCGAGCTAACCAACAGACGGGCCGGAAGTGGGGAGGCTGTCGTGCGAAAGAAAACCGTAAGAATAAAGCCTAAAGAAAAGGAAGTCTATGTCGAGATCGAGCTAGGATCCAAGTACATGAGAATACCCTGGGAAACACCGTGTAAAGAACCGTTAGCTGATGGCCGAAGCTATTGTACGACGTTTCAGCAACACGGAGAACCGAGGCAATAAGATGGCATGCACCACGGTGCGACTAATGTACAAAGCAGCCCTTGAAACAATGGGTGCAACTAAGTTAGCTCCGTGGTGCATGCCGGTGGTCTGAAGGATTCAGTGCCCAAAGCAGAAGACTATATCGTCATCAATAAAAGGTCGTCAAGGTCGTAGAGAGCATCCACTCATGCTATCAAGGCCATTAAAACCATATAAATAGAAAGCCGCCGAAGGTACATGTCGTCTCAGTTCGTATGCCGTACCATTACACAGTGATTGTGGGTATTTGGTGCTCTAGAAGAAAGCCCCATCGCCATTTCCCTGACCGCCGCCCGCGCCGGGGTAGGTTGGGTAACCATTCAGTCGAGGGGGTTGCGGTGGGGGATGGGGATTTGGCATGGTGATATTTGCCGGAGTTGGGTAGGCCATTTGAGCACGAGGACCGTTCAGGCCATTGGTGTAAACACCGGGAGTGATAATCGACTGGTTGGACATAGCACGGCCTGGGTTGCCATTAAGTACAATTTGGCTCTGCGTGGGCTCGGCGGGAATGGTTTGGCCGTTGTTATTGCCATTTTGGTTGTCGTGTTGTTGGATCTTGGCCCCGAGGCGTCGTCCGTATGGGGTTCCACGAATACCAGGAAGCATCGGCCGGATAGCCTCTACCAGTTGGTGCTTCATCTGCATCGAAGAGTGCTCCAAAGCAGTCTGAACGACGTAATTGCCAAATGAGTCTTTGAGAAGGCGGTCCATCTCTCCATGGTTGAGAAGCTCGCTAACCATCCTATCTTTGGATTCTTCAGAAGCACATCGCAGACATTTTTCAACTACGTTGGAGCTAAATTTGTGACGCGAAAGCATCCCAATTTTACCTATAAACCTCTGGGCAAGAGGTTCGGTAAAGGTAGGCTCGTTTAGGTCAATTATGTACTGGACGACATAGTTGCCGAAGGGGTCTTGGACAAGGCGCAAGGCATGTTCGGTGATTTGGGCAATCAGCCAGACCTTTTGAGGCCCAGACGCATGGTCGATACATCGCTGTAGAACACAGCACCCATGACGATGAGTGCCGACCTCGATGCAGTGCTTGCCAACAGCGCTGAAAATGAATTCAGAGTCACTCGAACCGAGCTTGTTCAGACATTTCTGAATGACGTGGTTTCCATTGAGGTCCTGAATCAGCTCTACAACTCGGTAGCGCAGAGCGTCGATGATGATTTTAACGTGGTTCTCGGTGGTCACGAATTCAATCATTTTCTGCAAGGCTCGGGTACCATGCTGGTTCAACGCAATACGGACCATATCCTTAGCAGCGTTCTGAATGAGCGCGGTACGTTCCTCATCATTGCAATATTCCAGGAGCTTCTGGCACAAATAATTGCCAAAAGGATCTGTCATAAGCTCGACAACGTGTTGATTAGTCTCAGCCCAGATCATATGAACCTGGTCGGGAATGCGGTTCTCTAGCTGTTTTTGAAGGTATCTGCAACCATGCTGGTCCTTGCACAGCTCGTAGATAGTGCCTCCAACCTGTTCTAGAGGTAGATTTATATAGCGGTTCATCGCTGATAATCAAGTTAGCCAAGAGTCAATTTATAGGACCGGTAGGGACATACCGTCGTCATTTTGTGCACGGCGTTGCTGCATGACACGCTGTTGCGAGTCCCGAGGCTGGACGGAAGGCTGATATACGGGACTGTAGCCAGTGGCATAGTTCGGGTGTGTATACCCATTGCTCATATTCATGTTTTGCATTCCCATCGTGAGCATACCTATGTTGTAAGGGCCATTCGGACTAGTCTGGTTGTATCCTTGGTAGTAGTAGGGCCCCCCGGAGGAAGGCGACGTTGCAGAATTAGTGCCTGCAGAGACAGGGGATTGCACTGGAGCCTGGCTCGAGGCAATTGGGCCGAAGGACGGTGCATTACCCTGCAACTGCGATTGGATGGAAGGGAATGCCCCTCCGGCCTGCGTAGCGATGTGGCTATCACCTGACAACTCACGGCTGTGTCTCTTCATGGCGCCGGGAGGGATGCGACCAATGCTTGCATTATGGTTATGAAAATGCTGCTGCGCGTGAGCATTGGCAGAAGATACCCCGGCACCTGACATGGCCTTAACAGTTGGTACATCGTTGGTAGAGAAGGAGCTCTGTAGCTTAGGGGGTGTTGATAGAACCTGAGTAGTGGAAGGGGAAATGCTTGACGTGGCAGTACTCTCCGGGGCGCCTTCTTTGTACTGGTGGTTTAAGTCAATCGAGTGTCTGTAGGGGCGAGAACCAATGGGAGTAGTATCGGTTTGCATAGTGCCCATAGTGTCGGCCATCTGAGAGGGGATGGTAGACAGGCTTTGCTGTTGGCGATGGCGAGAAATGTTGCCCCAACCGTTTCCACTGGTTCCTTCACTGTTTCCGAGCGGAGACGTCAAATCCATTCCCGCGGTTGAAGCGGACAGCTATGAATGAGGAGGGAGGTTAGTAACAGACGTAGATTGTATCACGGCTCATAAGCATTGGCTGACATAAGGTAGGGCGGAGTGTATGAGAATGGAAGTGTTGTAGATGCCGTAGGAAGTGGGCGGCGGAGGAATTCAGGGCGAATTCTAGTTGTGTGATTTTTGTGTAGGTATTCAATGGCTGAGAGGGGCAGAATTTTGGCGGTGAAGGGGATGTGAACAACGATCGGAGCTTGACCACTTCAGATTTTTATCCAGGCTGTTGCAAAGGGAGTTGCAAAAGCTAGGCAATGATGTGGTAGGTTTTACAAAAAGATATTCGTAGCGTAGTGTCTGCTGCCACACTGCCTTGCACAGGGACCGAAAAGCAACACAACGGGTCGGTGATCTTGGATATAAACTCGGTGACTTACCACGTTCGGATTGCCCTTCTGAGAATGAAGTTGAGGAAAGTGATCTTCGCTGGAATCAATGTTAGGGTAATTTCCAGGGTCCATGGTTGCGTCGTCGTCTCTAAAGAGGAATCCCGTCGTGTTGGTCTGGTCGATGTTGTCGTAGAGATTGCCCCGGCGGGTTACAGGCATAGAATACCTGTTCAGACTGTGCACATGTCAATTCGATTAGTGATGGCACGGCCAAAAAAGCCCGAGGCACCGATAAAATAGATGTTGGCTGCTGCTAAATACGAAAGTGTACAGCCGAGATATATTGTAGGTAAGTGGAAGGAAGTAGGAGGGTGTGACTGGAGGAAGGTGTAGTATAGTGTTGTATGCTAGGTTCGAAGACCTAGAAATATGGGCAGTCTTGCTATTACAGGACTATTTGTGAGTAGCACTAGGTGGCACGTCGCGGGAATATGATTGTGTTGCGGAAGGTGCCTGCCTGTGTTTGCAAAAACAGCGATATATAAAAGTGTTTGTGGTGAATGTAAGTTTAGTGAGTGTAGTGAATAAGTGGAGGATGTGCGGCATGTGGCAACTAGGGTAACTTTTAAGAATGATTGTAATAGTACCAAAGGGGTAGCTCCAGGAACTTTAATGAGAGCTTGTTTGATTCGTAATTGGGTTGTGGTCGTCGAATTGTGAAGTAAAATAGAGATGGTAGATGTTGAGCAGGTACACTCGTACCTTTGTACCTAGCGGCTTCGAAGGCAGTTTGAGGCGGTTTTGAAGAAGGCATCCAGATTCAGTAGCAGTTTCACTAGCCCGAGAGGAACATTGATTGCGAATAACACCGTAATAAGATGCTTCACATTCAATGCCAATTCACGACACCTCGTTTATGCGGTATTGGCCAGAAGACATCTTGCTAGTATGATTGGGATTCACGTGGAAAGGATCAATGTGGCGTGCATAAGAACACAATTCCCAAACGATGAAAATCACAAATGTCGAACACTTACGCGGTTGTAGATAAATGGCTGGTTGGGTCCTGGCGAAGGGCCTCCTCCTTCTCATCCTCGTCGCTGTTTCGCCGGGTAGCGGGCACCGAGCGGTAGGGTAACGAGTCATCATGATACCGGGGTGGCATAATACCTGATTGCGGGGACGTGAGAAGTGAACCGGACCGCCCAGGCCGGTTGAAGGCGCCTTGCGGAGAGACGAGGCTCGACATGGAGTATCTATTCGGCCTAGAGAACATGGTCGGAAAGCCTGGATTTGTATCCCTATACTCGGGAGGGGTTGTCGGCTCTGACTGATGGCCCGTCAAGCCTAGAACAGGTCTCAAGTCCTCTTGCAGCTCCCGCTGCTGCTGATCCAACTTCTGCATCTCCGCCTCGAATCGCCGCTTTTGCTCCCGAAGTTTTTCATATTCAAGCTTCTTCTTCTCCAACTGCAAGTGTCCGTCAGCACCAGACTCCACCAAGCCTTAAAGCGATCGTCATGAATGGTAGTAAAGATGGTCCTCGAAGCCAAGAAAAGAATGGTGAGACAGAGCGCATTGCACGCCGCATTTCAAGGGAAGAGCTTACTAGTTGGACTTTATATTGTTGGGTTGGGAGCTGCACACCATGATTAGCCTGTGGTTTCACAGTAGCGAGACATCAAATTCGCATATTGAAACATGCTCGAGACCAGCAAAGCCAAATGCGATCGCAAGTTGGGCCAATCGGGTCTCGGACGCACGGGTAAGACTCACGACCGAAGTATATTCCTGGGGCTGGGTGGTAGTTATAGAGGACAATGTTGGTACACGCCCCGAGTCGGTGGTGAACCGTCGGGGTAGGGAGGTTCGAGGGTCTTGCGAGGGCATTCTGCCGTTTCGCTGCTGTGAGACAAGGGAATTCATTGGCGCTTCGTTTCTCGCAGGCTGCTGAGAGAGAAACCGGTAATCATCCATCTGCTTCTACTTTTTATCGTTACAACGTAGGTCTTTTCGTACACGCCAAAGAGGCAGTCGTCGGGTTCTATAGACTGCAAGGCCATTAGTCAGTCAGTCTGTCCATCTACACCAGCAGAACATGACAAATGCAAGCACAGAGACAGTAATGGCTCGATTTTAGAGGGAGGCCATGGAAACGCAGCCGCTTGACATTGTGTCGCGCGCCATGCCATCGCTGTTGTTGCTGGGTTGGTGTCACACCCCTCCGCTCGAGACGCAAATCGCGCTGGTCAGACTAGTTGACGATGCTTGCTCCCCCCCAGCGGAGGGGAGCACGCACGCACGACGGCTCGGTAAGGCGAAGATGAAATCCAGGACACTCACATTGGGATAGTAACAATTAAAATCACAGCACCTATGCGAACGCAGCCCTGGAGAGCCAGGGGCGGCAGCATGAGGGGGAAGAGGCAAATCGCAGAAACAAAAGCGAGTGGAGTTGTGCGAAGTGCAGAAGATCGATGTTTCAATTCTGGGAAGCAGGTGGACGAGGCGCAGGGTAAAGGAGGTTCACTGGCAACTGGCAGGCTTGGCTACTTTGGGTGCGCTGCCCTATGTACCTACCTAGAATCTACTAGGGGGGTTTGTAGGCGCTGTGGGAAAGATAGGTAGCATTCTGGGACCCGTTTGAGTGAGAAGCACCCTTACAGTACAGCGAGGCAAACCGAACCTTAGCCGTAGGTTACTGTAAGGTGTATTAGTTGGTAGAGGTAACTTAGCTGCATGTGCGGCCTGTAGGTGTAGGTAGGTACCAATCTTGTGTCCCATCCTATCTGATTCTGTACAGTACACTTACAGCACTGTATCTTGTGTCCCATCCCCCATCCAGGTTTCCCGCATCATACCCTGCCGAAAATCGATCATCTTAAGGGTATTGTAGGGCATCCCTTGTTCCGTTGCCGCTGTCGTCCTGGGCGGTTTCGGGGACTTTGGTTTTTGGTCTTTGGTAGGTGTGCTTCTGTGAATATAGAATACCTACATACAGGATAAAATTGCCTTCTCTTCCGGATTCACTTCGATCGGCACAGTATATAGTTCACTAACAGCGGTGTTGGTTTGGCATCCGTGCTGGCTAGAGGCATTGCCGATTGGCTTCAAATACCCCAACGAAGCAGGCGATCGGTTGGTTTGTTATGGATTCCGTGGCAAAGAGGTTCGATGGTGCTCGCTGTTGTTTCCCATTCTCACTTGTCTTCCTCTCTCTCTCTCTCTCTCTCTCTCTCTCTCTCTCTCTCTCAACTTAGTGTGTTTTGTTTCGCGCACATCTACGCACAGGTACCTCCTATAATACTACCTAGTGGGCTCGCCCGCCCTGGACTTTCCCAGCAGCTGATTGCCGTGGATCGATCACAGAAACCACAAACACATGAGAGGAGATTTTTATAATTGCAAACTGTCGTATTAAATAAGTATCCCATAGTAAATAAAGAATAGAAACTCCACCGTTAAGCCGAGTAGAATACCTACCTGACGTTGTTGTAGCACCAAGAGCAAGAGAGCGGTGAGAAAGAGGAAAAGATACCTAACCCCAGCTCGATCTCACCAATGGTTTGGACGCTTTGCCCATCTACCCAGTGCGGATAAGCGCGCTAATTAGTGCGGGGAGCTCCCGAACAATCTGCACGAAATCGCATTCCCCATTCAGGTTAACTAATACATTACAAGTACATAAGGTACGTAGTGCCACTGTCTACTGTATGTAGGTACCGTAGTGGTGCTCTGCGTATCTACACATACACATCGGTAGGTAGGTACGAAACTTTAATAACTGTAAATAGGGGACTACAACCCTTAATTTTTATTCATTTTTTTTTTTCATCGTCTACGTTGCTTTCCCCGCGATCGGACGCATACGTTGCACCTGTGCTCCTACGGTTAGAATGCTAAGCCGGTCTCCGTGACCTGTCAACCTTCACGCCGCGGCTTGGTGGAAGAAGCCCGGACTACCTGGGAAGGTAACCGGAGGAGGTATAGCTCTAGGTAGGTAGCTATATGCTATACGCTGCTTGTCTCTCTTCTCCAAGAACGACTGGGAGCCAATCCGCACGGCAATCGTGAACCGGCCGTACCTACCTAGTTCCCCTACCCTCGAAGCTAGTACCATTATACTAGCCCCCATGCAGCCTGCGTCCAATTGGCTATAGATCTGTTACTTTGTAAAGCATCACCCGCCCAGGGCGCCTAGATCTGGAGCGCTAGCGCTTCTTTCTGGTATTTTTGGTAGTACAGATACCCCAGTGCTGATATACTTGGGAGGCTGTCCCCGCAGACGGCACATGCTCACTCACTCAATAACCGACCTCAGCTGCCCAACGATGACAATTACAGAGTGCGGCTTTCCCAACCTAGCAGATGCAAGTGTGTCGACGGCGCTTTGAAGGAAGATAAATACGGCTCCTAGTCTAAATGTATATAATTAGGTGGTTTTTCTTTTGATAAGTAGAGTGCTTGTGATCTTACGCGATAGCTACTTAAGTACGCATTATACTACCTAGAAAGATTAGCCACCGAAATTCAAAGTACCCAACCAATGATCCAGATCTGCCCAACATACTCGTCCAAGTCACACAAAATCCAACAAGTGATCAACTTGGGTACTTTATGTATTGAATAGCTCCACTCCTCCTCAACTACCTAGGTAGTATACTCCTCATAGCTAATTCAGGGTCTTCCCGCTTATTTCGGTAGTCTGAGTTTATATCTATTCATGTACTTACGTACATACATAGATACATATGTACTCCACGAAATTCAAGCGCGCTTTAGCGCAGTCGCACACACATCGAAGTCTAAAAGATACGATCCTTATCAAGATGAATTCTTAAGTATATCCTTAGGCATGCTCGATATCTGGGTGTATAGCGCTCCCCTCAAACGTGGCGTGGAGGTCCTTCAAGTTGCAGTGTATCAGACCCTTGTGGATACCAGAGGTCCGTCCCCGCACCAGCTCACTATCAAATGGCGTAATTCCTTGATCTCGCTCGATACGTCTGGCTTCGGAGGTTGGTAGTATAGTGGTATCTTTGGTGGCAATATCGGTGAAGGCATAAATCGCCGACTACAGGACAACGACAAGTTTTTTCTTCTCGGTTCGCCCCGGGATACATGATTCGGTATATACAGTAGATAGATGTTACCGGGGCGTCGGTTCGTGGACCATTAGTCGCTATGAGATGACGAAATGTTGCTTGGTCCTTATGTTGCTCACCGACTTTTTGCTGGGCACGACAGCCTGTTTTCTCGCAGTTTGAACAAGGTGAGTGAGTCTATAGTAGCATACGCTCACTAACCTAAGCCAATCTCCAGCCGCACCGAGTCCCAACCCTACTAAATTATACTGTGCCTCAACTTGCAATCTACATGATGCTAGAGAGGTATGGTCAACTAACTAGATGCACATCAATCCCCGTTTCCATGCACAATCTCGAATCAGTGAAATCTAGCTGGGGCTCGCTCTTTGAGCGGGGAACATAAGCCTTCATCTAAATCACTGCAGGAGACCGACTGGATTCCAATTAAAATAAGCAAGTACAGTTGCGAGCGCCACAGTATATATGCCAAGTTGTCTAACGTATATGGATGGCGACCTAACCTAGAGGGACAATTTGTCAACCCGGCCGAAATCTTTTGGGACTACAGGGAACAACAGCTAGCCACTTTATCGGTATATGACAGAGCGTTGCATGTCGCAGGTTTCTCACCCGGTCCGGGCCTTGGCCTAACCAGTCTCAAATGAAGCCCGCTCTAGGTGATGAAGGACATTTTGAGGCGACATAGCAGACCCGACGCAAGGATTCAACTGCCAGCGCAACATTATAGTCATGCAGCAGACATGCACTAGCTGCAGTGGTGAGCTGCAAAAGGAGGGGCAACGAAGGATGATGGAGGGGTAAAGAGGGGTTGACTACATTAGCTCAAGCCCATCATTGCTGGCTGGATGTTGGGCAGAGCAGATCCATACCTAGTCCCACTGGCCATGATGATTGTAGTCGGAGAGTGGGAGACAATTGTACGTCGACAATTTATCTCAATACTCATGAACACAGCGAGTAATTCCCGAGGCCGCTGCCCGCAGACACTCAAGACTTTCGAATATGTAAAGTCAACCTTACGTGAATAAAAGCATCTTAGCGTGCGTTATGCTGAGCAAGCATACCTAACGAATACTACCTACTTATAGTTATGGTTAGGCAGTCTGTTGCTTTTTTCTGTGATAAGTCCCAGAGTCTACAGAACAGATCATGCGAGAGAGTTACAGTTACACTAGCTGTGTTTGAAAATTTCCATCAAAGTCTGCCTCGCCAATTTGTGAGGTGGCCCTGTCGCTCTGCTATTGAGATGGTGAAGGGCTATCGAGAGGACGCAACGTTCCATCCAACATACCTACTTCTCAAGGTACGCATAGTCAGTTTACTTGTGCAACTATCGTCTAAATCCTAACACGGTCCAATGCGCGGCTAGAAAATGCACAACCAGACCATATTATAGCTGGTTCCTGTTCATAGCCCCTGAGAAATTGTTAATGTCTTAGATTTTGCACTTTGCTAGTTCTGATTTCTGATACGAACCTAGCATCTACAGGAAGTACATGGAGAGGCAGAGGCTTAAGCCATTGGTGGGCGTAACCTTCAAGTTGATGCTTGGCGGGCAGGGGAAGCTTACCTGGCCTGGAGATCAGTATAACGGGGCGCTTATGCAATTGTCCTTAATGCAGTCATCCTTGTTGCGATAACTTTAAATTTTGAGCCTCCGGTATTATCGATAACAAGATAACCAAAAAAATACCGATATGAGAACAATGGTGGGGGACAGTACCTACTATTGTTGCTCATCACGACGAGTCATCCCGGGATTTTCTCCTCTCACCAGCAACAGTTGCCATCATTCGGCAAGCTCGTTGTCACGATGCCCTTCCTCGACGATGGGTTTGAGGCTCTCACCAAGCCCTTTTACAACGGCAAGAAGCTGACAGATCCTATCTCCGCTGTTGAAGACAAGAATCAGCTGCTTCCCGCCTTCCTGAAGGTGAAAGGTGCGTAGGCTCCTCTACCAACACAGCTATGCGCCCCAGCTAACAGAATCGCCCCCAACAGGTCTCGTGAAACAGTATGTCTTTTCGCTTGTCCAGCGTGTATCTCTTTGCTCCTAGTCCGGATTTCTAACCAGTTTCCAGACACATTGACTCATACAACTACTTCGTCGATCACGAGATTAAGGAAATCGTGAGAGCCAACCGAATCGTCAAAAGCGATGTCGATAGTAGTTTCTGGGTTGAATTCCTAGACGTAAGAGTCGAAAGCCCTGAGAACGTTGGCCAAAATGGATCAACCACCAACCCCAAGGTTACACCCCAAGAATGCCGCTTAAGAGATGCGACTTACTCTGCGCGCATTCTTGTCGATGTCGCATATACCCGGGAGAGGCAAAAGATTATCCGCCGTAACGTCGAACTCGCTCGCATGCCTGTTATGTTGCGAAGTAACAAGTGCCACCTTTATGGGGCCAACAATGCGAAAATGGAGATAATGAATGAGTGCCCCCTGGATCCGGGTGGATACTTCATCGTGCGAGGAACGGAAAAGGTCATTCTCATCCAGGAACAACTCAGCAAGAATCGTGTCATCATCGAGGCCGATGAAAAGAACAATGCTATACAAGCATCCGTCACCAGTTCTACACACGAGAGGAAGTCCAAGACATACGTTACCCTCAAGAAAGAGCGCATCAATCTCACACACAACGTTCTCACCGAGCCGATACCGATTGTTATTGTCCTCAAAGCCCTCGGCGGTCTCACCGATTTCGAAATAATGCAGCTTGTTACTGGCTCTGATGCGAGATATCAAGACGATTTCGAAATCAATTTTTCGGAAGCAGTAGTAGCCGAGGTCTTCACCCAGCAACAAGCTCTTGAGTATATTGGCGCAAGAGTTAAGATGGGAATGAAAGGAAGACCGGTTAGGGGAGGACCCCTGCAGCCACGCCGTAGTGTCATTGAAGAGGGCCTTGACGCCCTTGCAAATATTGTCATTGCGCATATTCCGATCGAGGGCTTGGACTTCTGGCCCAAGGCTATCTACATCGCTATGATGACACGCCGAGTCTTGATGGCTCGTCACAACCCAAAGCTGGTCGATGATAGAGATTTCGTGGGAAATAAGCGTTTCGAACTGGCAGGCCAGCTTCTATCGCTCCTATTCGAAGATCTGTTTAAGAACTTCTTGAGTTCGCTAAAATTTAGCTTTGAGAACACTCTGAAGAAACAGCACCGTGCTATTGCGGCTGACCCCCTCCAGCAAATCGGTGCCCAGGGAAAACATATTACAGAGGGACTGAACCGGGCAATACAGACAGGAAATTGGACCGTTCAACGTTTCAGGATGAACCGAGCCGGTATCACTCATGTTCTAAGCAGACTCAGTTATATAGCCGCTCTTGGGATGATGACTCGTATAAGCAGTCAATTCGAGAAGACCCGCAAAGTAAGCGGTCCTCGCGCCCTTCAGCCATCACAGTGGGGTATGCTTTGCCCATCTGATACTCCTGAAGGGGAGGCCTGTGGTCTTGTCAAGAATCTCGCGTTAATGACACACATCACTACTGATGCTGATGAAACCCCTATCAGAAGATGGGCTTTCTCTTTAGATCCTCCGGCGGAGCCTCTGAGAAACTTCTCTGGTGCGGAGATGCACAAAAAGGGCACATATATCGTGCATATTAACGGAACCCCATTTGCTTTGACGCGGTTTCCCAAGAGATTCGCCGCTAATTTTCGCACCATGAGGAGGCGAGGTTGGATATCTCCATTCGTGAGTATCAATGTCAACGAAAATCTATCAGCCGTACACATAGCCACAGACGAAGGGAGAATTTGCCGACCGTACATTATCGTGAAAAATGGAAAGCCAAGGATAAGAGAGAGCCAGCTAAGGATGTTACAAGCTGAGAAGATCACATTTGATGACTTTCTACGAAACGGTGTTGTCGAATATCTCGACGCGAATGAAGAGAACGACACTCTCATTGCTGGTACCGAGAAAGATATCACTAAAGCGACTACTCACCTCGAAATCGAACCTTTCACACTGCTTGGGGCTGTTGCTGGCCTTATCCCCTTCCCACATCACAACCAATCACCCCGAAATACATATCAATGTGCTATGGGTAAACAAGCGATTGGAGCCATTGCTTATAACCAATTCAACCGTATTGACACCCTTCTCCTTACTATGGTGTACCCCCAGAGACCGATGGTCATCAGCAAAACCATAGAACTTATCCATTATGACAAACTACCCGCAGGCCAGAACGCTACCGTGGTTGTTATGTCGTACTCTGGATATGATATCGAAGATGCCTTAGTACTCAACAAAGCATCATTGGACCGTGGCTTTGGACGAGCCCAAGTGTTCAAAAAATACGCCGCCGATCTTCAAAGGTATCCCAACGGGAGTCGCGAGCGCATTGGAGATAAAAACACGGAACTTGATAAGAACAAGGCCTTGTCTAAGGATGGACTCGCAGATGTTGGCTGTATGGTGGAGTCCGGCCAGGTCATGATCAAAAAGGAGAGTCCCCAGGACACCACGAGCTCGACTATAGGAATTGAACGTAGGGTTGAGGATTGGCGTGAAACCCCCATTACGTACAAGGCCGCGGACCCAGCCTATATCGATAAAGTCATGATTACCCAAACGGACAGAGAAACCCAACTCATCAAAGTCCAAACCAGACAGACTCGGCGACCTGAGATAGGTGACAAATTCTCCTCTCGTCACGGACAGAAGGGTGTGGTGGGCATCATTGTAGACCAGGAAGACTTGCCCTTCTCAGACGCGGGAATAGTCCCCGATATTATCATGAACCCTCATGGTTTCCCCTCGCGTATGACGGTCGGAAAGCTACTAGAATGCCTCACGGGCAAGGCATCCATCATTAAGGGACGGCGAGACTATGGCTACGGAGACGCCTTCCGCTCGCATCCCCTCGAGGCAATGAGTGCGGAGCTAGTCGATGCGGGCTTCTCATGGGAAGGCAAAGACTACTTCACCTCCGGGATCACGGGCGAGCCCCTGCAGGCGTACATCTTCAACGGCCCGATCTACTACCAGCGACTGAAGCACATGGTGCAAGACAAAATGCACTCCCGTTCGCGCGGCCCCCGCGCGATTCTCACGCGCCAGCCCACGGAGGGAAGATCGCGAGACGGCGGTCTACGTCTAGGAGAAATGGAGCGCGACTGTCTCGTCGCCTACGGCGCCTCACAGCTGCTCCTCGAACGTCTCATGACGAGCTCCGACGCCGTTAAGCTCGACGTCTGCCAGCGGTGCGGCCTCTTCGGGTCCAAGGGCTACTGCAATACGTGCAAGTCGACGCAGCAGGTGGCGAAGATGACAATGCCGTACGCTGCGAAGCTGCTGGTGCAGGAACTGATCAGCATGAACGTCGGCGTGCGGTTGCAGATTGATGATGAATTCCCTCACCCGAGGTAATGTGTCGACGGACTGCGTCGCATAGTATCGGGTTTCAGCATTGGGTGGCGTTATTTCTAAATTGGGGGTTATTGCATCTGTTTAAGCGTGGAGTAGCTGCAGTGTACTGAATAGGTAGCCATCGTGCTTACGTCTTAAGGTGAAAAGAAAGTAAAACTATCGATTAACGATGGTCGCGGCATGCTGATCATGTGACTATTCTCCTCTGTGACATTACTTGCGTTGATAATTAGGCCATACTAGCCGCTATCCATTATATATATCTATGGCAAAAGTCGCTCGAAGCCGGATAAAACCCTGTACTAACCTCCAGATTCCATGGTTGGAGTCTGGCCATGTGTGCTACCAGCCGCCTCAGCTCATGATCAGGTGTAATCCTCCGACTACTGCATCGTGTCTCATAATCCCAAATAATATTTAGAATCCATCCCGGTGTTCTCGTTGGTGAGTAATTGTGCCCTCGTATCCCCCCTATTATAATACATCTCGTACTGTGCCCTTGAGATACACTTTCTCTTTCTCCTTTATGGTGTAAATATACGGATCTTTGGGTAGGACGCTTCACATGGTATCGCTAGCAGCGAGCGGGATAGATGCTCCCGTCTGCTACTAGATATGTGGTATGCGCGGCATGGTTGTCACACGTAGTACGTGCGCCGCAACTCTAGACGTGGAGTTGCTCACTGCCTCTCTCAGTCGCTTACGCCCTTTAACTTCTTATTCTTGGCTCTCTCCACTCCCTTCAGCCCGCCAGCCACGACCTCGAACTCAACAGCGCCGTCGAGTCCCGGGCCGGTGCCGGGGACATGCGGCGCGAAGACGACCTTCATCCACCTGCGCCACGACTTGATGTACGGGCCCACACTCGTGCCCACATCATCGTAATCGTCGTACGTCGAACTAGGTATCGTGGCAGAGATACTGCGATGAGACTCGTCAACGACGACTTTCCGTCCGTAGGCAGGGCGACGGAACAGCGCGATGCGGGCCGCGATCTGCGTGGTCCAGACCAGGCCGAGACTGGGCGTCTTCAGCGTCCCGTGGTGGTACGGGTCGTCGCCCCAGCCGGTGAACCACCGCTGCTGGTGGTCGAGCGCGAGGACGGCGGGCGCGGCGGGCGCGAAGTCCTCGGGCGGCGGCTCCGGCATGCTGGAGCGCACGACGATGTCCGCCGTGCTGCTCGACGGCTCGACGTTCTGCGTCGACGACGCCGCTAGGTTGATGTTGCGGCTGCGCGTCGCCAGCGGGCTTTCCTGCGACATGGCGGTGAAGGCCTGGTGGCGGTGCGGACCCGATGTGAAAGCAGATGGCCTGGCACTGCTGCTGCTCTTAACAGCGGGCGAATACGACTGCGACTGCGAGGACAGGTGCGCGAGGGGATTCGAGGAGCTGGAGAACCGGTCCGCTACCTGGTTCGCGACGACGACCGCAAGGTCGTGCTTCCGCGCGAGGTCTCGAAGGAGGTGGCCCAGACGCACGAGCTCGGCGCTGCGGGCGGCCATGTTAGAGCCGCCGTTGCTGCCGCGCTCGAACTCAGCGCGGTAGTTCGCGGCCACAGAGTCCAGGACGATGAGCCCGATGTTGCGCCGCGCGACCTCGACGGGCACCTGGTACGTGAGGATGTGGTCCTGCGACTCGAGATCCGGTGTCACGGTGCTGATGACGCGGTCCAGGGACGGCCTTACTGTAGCTGCGTCGAGGGTGCCGAAGAACGGGTTCTGCGCGAGGATTTGCGAGAGCCGCTTCGTTGACAGCGCTGCCTCTGTTGATATGTAGAGCGCCGGTCGGCCGAGCCCGTGCGGTGGGGGAAGCTGCACGGATAGCAGCAATGTGAGCAGGAATTGCGTCTTCCCGGCGCCGCTCTCGCCGGTGATTTCTGTGATGTACTCGGTTGGGACCCCGCCTCCGAGGGCTGCGTCTAGAGAGGCGTCCAGTGTGCTGATGGTGCGCCAAGGACGTTCCAGGAGCTCCGTGCCTGTTTGCCTCAGGGTGCTGTTCTTAGCAGCAGAACGCTTCTCTGGCCGGGACTCATTCTGCTTCTGCTTCTGCTTCCCATCGCCCCCGTTACCTCTCTCACCCTCATCTGCACCATCTACACCGAGATCGGCGTGCAGGGCGGCCAGTATAGCATTGCATAGGCGTTTGACGTCTAGTAGCGGCAGCTGGGTGCGCTTCCCAATGTCAGGAATCTCGAGAGTGAGCAGATCCGTGACGGTCAGTTGGTTCTTCTCGATGGCGGGCAGCAGACGCGCATACTGGGCGACAGGGAAGTCCGGCAGGACCTGGGACAGGTCAGTCATGAGTCCTGCTGCATCTGGGGGTCGCGCCGTGCCAAGCCCGTGAGAGGCCTCGCAAGGAGTGTAATGTGTGTATGTAAGAGAGGCGTCGTCTCTTGGATGATGTGTGTGGTTTGTTCAGCCTCACACCAATCATTCATACTATATTTATGAGCGTAGATGCCTGTGAGGTAAGCGGTTAGTTGCCGGTGGTTTGGCACGCTAGTGGCTAGTTGGTGGTAGATAGTTATTAGTTTGCCGCTCGCTGACGCCTGGCCAATATTCGCATCAGCTGTAAACTAAATTGAAGCAAGAGCAAGCGAGTAGCCGGTTGTCTTCGGCAGGTTGCCGACCGATAGTACCGTGCCAAGCCTGCGTTCCTAACCCGTTTGCAAAGGTCCCCCCATCCACCAACTTCACATCTGTGTAGCAGTATAGCATACACTAGCTAGACGAGCCAATATTCCCCGCTTGCACCCCCTCGAACAGCCAAAAATAGCTCGACCCTGAGCACGAGCTTGCCATCGAAATTTCCGAATTATTCAACCATGATGTATCAGCCTACCTACTTCTGGACGCATGGGTAGTCAAGGAAATAGGGGGCTAGAACATGTTTGCTTCGTTCTCAATCATATAGTCACCATATCTTGAACATTTGCGCTAATTGTTCGCCCCAGTGTCTATTGGGCTTTATGTACTCATCCCAAGCAACGGATAGATATGACAGGTGAAATATGGAGGCCCCTGCATTGGTGGCCGTCCCTGCGCACAGTAGCTGACTTGGAAAGCCACCACCGCCACATCCAGTCCGATGTGGTAGATTTACTTCAAAAGCTACCATCGAGGCGTAATTCCTCTAGTAATAATATCAATTGCTGGTCAATTGCACGGCGTATTATACAACTGATGATATACTCACTTTCCTATTTTCCACTAGGTCTGCTTTATTCCAAGCTCACGGAGCAGAATGGACTGGGACGAATGTTCCGAAATCGATAACACGGTTGATGTCTACATCTGGTTGAGAAAGTTCATACAATGTCGAGGTGAAACGCTCACAGATTGGGTATCAACTTTTCATAAAGATAAATTACCTTGCAGACTTGCCAACGATCAATTCCACAATGACCAGCGCGGCTCTTTCAATTGGACTTGCAAAGTCATCTTTGCCAATGAGGAGAAGTGGATGGTTCGGTTCCCAAGAGGTGGCAAGGTCAAAATCCCTGATGAGAAAGTTGAGATCGAGGTCGCCACAATGAGTCTCATACGTCAGCAGACGGAGATTCCCATCCCCGAGGTCAAGGCTTGGGGGATCGCCTCAGATAATATACTAGGACTCGGCCCTTTTATCATGACCACCTTCATTGAAGGTGTGAGCTTGGGCGATATTCTCCAAGATCCTGAGGATCCTGACAGTCGTCGAATGAGGCGAGACATTGGTGATGCCGCTATCGAGAAGGTTTACCGACAGATTGCCCGTTTCATGTTACAGCTCTCGCAGCTCGACTTCACCCACATTGGCAGCTTGTCCCGGACATCACAGAGCAACTCTAAGTATGCAGCTACGATCCATGCGCGGCCCATGACATGGAAGGCACACGAGACCCTTAATGTTGGTGGGGTTGATGTATTCTGTAAGTGAAAATAGAGGAGATTCCGCCACGGCGTTTAGTCTTGATGATTCACACCTAGGTTCTCCTGCAACAACATTCTCGTCGACTACAGACTATTTTTCCCACATTGCGGACAATGACTGGCGACAGCTCCATGAACAGCTGAACTCGGTTGATGACGAGGAGGATGCGAGGCAGAAGTACCTATATTGGATTGTCCTAGACATTCTAATACCGCGTTTCGTTATTCCAAAGTACGACAAGGGTCCATTCAAGCTCATCTGCGACGATTTCGGCCCAGCCAATATGATCGTCAACAGCGCAGAAGACCTCACGATAGTTGCGGTAATCGATTGGGAATGGTCGTATGCAGGCCCGCTCCAGCTGTTTTGGTCATCTCCTCGGTGGCTTCTAATGCAGACCCCTAACACTTGGAGCGAATCCGACGAGAGGCTCGCAGGATACAATCGACATCTGGACATGTACTTACAAATCTTACAAGAAGAGGAGAAAGCATACGGGGGCGATTTACTCGCTGAAGACAGTCCATCGGCTTTAATGAGGCAAGGCAGAGTAGATGGCCGAATGTGGTTTCATCACATCATGTGGGAAGGTTTCAATGGTCCAAATCACGTGCCCTTCGAACAGCTTCGGGCGGCGGTACCAGATTTTGATCATCTCATGGCTGGGATACCGAAGGAAAAGGCCGATGCCTTTGTTGAAGCAAAAATGCGGGATCTGGCGACATACACGTTGAAGCTAGCCGAGAAGAAAGAATGGTTCGAAGGGTTGAAAAATGCAGAAGGAGCGTCGAGTTCGTAGATTGTGCGCACCAGCCTCCAGTACTACGGGTGAGTAAAAGTTGATGATCGTTCTTTTCATGTCCCTGGATCTGCACTAAATACGTCGATACGCAGTTGTCAAGGTGGGAATGGGTCTCTACCCCGCCTTCACATGGGTAACTGGCCATATTAATCTTCCGAGTATGATGAACTATGAACTCAATCTCCATTTACTTCTATTGAGTGCTTCAGTGAGTTGTTGAGGCGTGCCGTCAGAAATAGAGAGTCATGACTTCTATTTTCGGCATACTAAACCCCGACACGTGAACTTTGGGTGTTATGTTTTTTTTTTTTGATTTTTTTTGACCGTTAGAGCAAGCCTTCCTTGCGCATTCGGCAACGAGCTGTTCTCATTGGCCGCCCTTGGAACGACCATTCTTAATTGGATCACCGAAAGCACGAAATCTCGCAGAAAGAAACAGCGCGCGCACCATGCCCTTTTAAACCACGCCAACTAGTTAAATTGTGTGGGACAGGTAGCAATGCTTGCGATAGGCCGGGGAGCTGAAGTTATCCCGTCTTATTTCGCCATGTCTCAAGTACCGGCCAACACCGCCAGCAGCGTGGGCCAAGCTAACATCACGACTAAGCAGGGTTGTCTCAGCCGCAATAATGGCATTACGCTCCCTCGCAGTACCGTAGTCCAGGTACCTACCCGAACAATTCAATTCTCTCGGTTTGTACTCTTGGTCTCTATAGCCATCCAAGCGGTGAAATAGGTAGGTATTAACGAGACATATGGAAGACAAAGTCTAGTCCAGACTATCCCTACAGTGGTGTGCTCTAGATGGCATACTTAGTGTCGATGTATCAGACACCATCTGGTGGCGAGAGCCCTTATTTAGCTCTATCCAGACTGGTCCAGTCCCAGATCTGCCAGCTACATGAGCCTCCGAACGGTCTCGTGGCGGCCCTATCCTCCACAACATCTTAGCGTTACCTTAAGCTGTTCAGCTCCTGCAAGCTAGCCCACCACGCCGCCGTCGTCATTGGCCGTTCTCAGCCCATGATGCTTGGCTGCAATCTCCTCCCCCGTATCTCGCCTCGTAAATGGCATGGCCCAAGGCTGTTGTGGCTGCAAGCTGGACCCGATGAAGTTCAGGCCGGGAATCGAAGTCCGCTAAGGGCCTGGCTGGAGGCAAGACAAAAATATGCCTTGTCGTTCGATCTATGGTCTGCATGCCATGCGCTGTGCTGCTGGGGTGACTAATGCCGAGCAGGGTCTTTCGTCAAGGGGACTCCGGACGCCGCCTCATAAACTTAAACGGTCCTCCATGGACCCCCGAAGATCGTGTTGTTTCTCCCCCCTTCCTCTTTTGTGTCGACGTGCCCTTGGTTGCGAGTGACTGTCTTTCTATTTCACCGCGAGTGGGTCTATCCAGTCTCTTGGGTCAACTATAGACAGACAGAGCTATAGGAAGAGTCGAAAAAAACACCCGACGCCGTCATGTCGAGACTCCTCACCACCGCAACGCTTGTTGTCGCCGCCCGGGCTTTAGCATTTGATGGAAGGCCAGCCCGAGCAACAGATGCCGTCGTCCCGGACGCCACCTTCCATCTCCCCGAGATCACACAAGGGCCCAACGTAAAGGATCTATTCAGGAGAGACACAGGCGACCAAACCGTCCTCATAGGGCCAGATAATACCTGTGGTTATGTGTCGGGAAGGGCCGGTAAGATCATGCCGCTCCTGGCTTGCTACAATCATAGAAGCTGATTTTTTTCTCAGGAGCTCCAATCACCTGCAACAATGATTACACTTGCGCTATCGTAATCGAGGAAAGTTACGGCCGTGCTGGCTGTTGTCAGGGCGATAACTGCGGTATCCGAGCCACTTGCTACGACTACCAGCAGGTCTACTCGGCAAGTGTCTGTGATGACGGATGTCTCCAGGATACCTATACCCTCAAGTGGTAAGTTGACAGAGAGCCCGCTTCACAGGGATATAGTTACTCACACTCTCATAGCACTGAGACTACTGCTTCGTACTGTAATACCATCACGTTCTTCAGCGGTGTCATAGATTTCTACTGCGGTGATCTCGAAATCTCAACGCCTCAGCAGCTGTATACGACTTACATCGGAGAGACCGATTCTAGATCTTGGCAAACGTTTGAAATCACTGATACGGCCTCGGCAACTGGTTCGGCGACTGATGATGGGTCGGTCTTTTTCTCCTTCACTTCGGAAACAGACACCGCAACCAGCACCGGCAGCAGCGGTAGCAGCACCGGCAGCAGTGGTGGCAGCGGCAGCAACAGCGGTAGCAGCAGTGACAGCAATAGTACCGACGCTCCCACGACCAAGAAATCGTCGACTCCCATCGGCCCTATTGTCGGTGGTGTCGTCGGCGGCGTAGCAGCTCTCGCCCTCATCGGCCTCGGCATCTTCTTCCTCATCCGCCACAACAATAAGAAGAAGGTCGCCGGTAGCCCTGAACAGCCGATGCAGCAAGCCGCGGCCGCGGGTGGCATGACCCAGCCACCACCACCACCCGGCGGTGCCCCCGGCTACCCTCCCCAGGGCTACAACAACGGCGCCTACGGCCAGCCGCCGTACAACGGGCAGACGCCTCCGCCGCAGGCCTACTACCCGCCGTCGGAGCAGAAGCCCGCTGGCTTCGTCGGCCTGACCCCCGCCGGCGTGCCGGACCGCCACGACTCCACGAGCCCCGTCTCCCAGTTCTCCGACCCTAGGCACAGCACGCAGCCTCACAGCCCGACGTCCACGCTCCACTCCAACTGGGGCGTGCAGGCGCCTCCGCCTACGTCTCCGGGCGTCCCGCCGACCGTGCACGAGGCCGGCGGGAATGCCGTCGGCGAGAGGGACTACAACTCGAATCACCACGGTCAGTTCCACGAGATGCAGGCATAATGCAACGACGAGTCTGAAAGGAATAAAGCCAAAAAAAGGAAAGAGACGCTCACATAACATGACCTATCTCCGATTAGCCTAATTTGTTTTTATATACTCCGCTAGGCGTCCATCTCGTCTTGCGATAGAAGGTTCTGGAGACGTGAGGAGGGGTTGGAGTACCTAAGTTGTATACACACACATAGCTGCGACAGCAGAGACATCTATCTATCTATCTACCCACCAAGGAGGTGGTTGGGTGGTGGGGATATTATTGCGTTGATTGGAAGCATCGAGTTCGGAGTTCGAGAGGCATCATTGACATACCTTCCTAGCTACGTATCTTGGGATTGAGGCATTAATAGGAAGACGGGCATGTGTTTACTATGCTTATATAAATTTGATACCTTGATTTTTCCCAACCTTGAGTTTTTTTTTTTTTTTTTTTGAAATTGTGTGAATTTCTCTAATTGTGTTTTACCGGAAGAGCACCTCATTACGGTATACGCAAGAGATGTAGTCGATATCGGTTCAATTGATTCAAGAGAGAGAGTGTCGGGAACTACCTGATTCAGTTGGAATCTTGGAGAAGAGCGTCTCTTCCCTCGAACTAGTATATGCGCACGTGTATATATATATATATGTATATACATACGACGGACCTTCGGATGAGCCACCAAGATTAAATACAAGAAGTTAGATATATAGACCATGGCGTAGAATCTACGTCAAGATAGAAACGGGACAAGCGATTACTGCATTATAGCCAATTATTCGAGCGTCAATACAGCGCAAATAACCACCTCGTCTTAACGCCTGATGGCGATGTAGATCACGACGCTCTAATTGGTAGCACAATTCAAAATAAGATTTCAAGTCGAGATAAACAAGTAGAATCCACTCAAGGTACTAACGAACAAAAGCAGACCCAGCGGGGCTTCATTACTCCTATCCAATTCTGCCGTCTAAGGCGTTCGCTCAAAAACTACTGATATACAATTCCATCGTCTTGTGGTATCTCGAACTTCACGTCATACATAATAAATCCAAGACCCCAAACGACCATACCCAACCGTATATAGCAAGTAAATACTACATTCCGTACACCAAGATCCCAGTACAATCAGCACAGATCAGTACTCCGCCAGCCGCAGTTTTTTCCCCACGTCCCTCCTCCTCGCGTTAGCGGCAGCGCGCTCCGAGGGCTTCGATTCACCATTATCGAACGCGTCGCCGCGCGCCTTAAGTGCTTGGAGAAGCATGCCTGCGTCGAAGAAGCCATCTAGGGAAGCGGAATTAGTAAAAATTCATTGACCGTCCTTCCCAAGGGGGAAAAATAAAAAAAATAAAAAATACTACGGAGTGGAGAAGGACTTACATCCGCCTAATTCATCATCACTCATCAAGACGCTCTCTTCAGTTGGTGACCGAGTACCAGTAGACGACCCGTTAGCCAACCGCAGTCGCATGGCATTGTTGTCCAAGCCAGTGATCATCCGTCCGCGGGCCTTGATGCGATTGCTTCCCTTCACTCTGGTCGGGTCGACCTCGCGGGCTCGTGTTTGCTTGGCGGTCGCTGCCTTGCGGCCGGTGATGCGTAGTACCCGACGGATCTCGAGGAGATAGCTCTCGAGAGCGTCGATGAAGCGCTTCGTCTGTCGGTGCTTGCTCGATACGCAGATGTTGATGCCCTCGTCCTTGATGATGTAGCCGATGCCGAAACCATCGCCGGATGTCGGGCCGAATCCGAATTGTCGCAACGACGGGTTTCCGCAGTTTGATGTCGAGAGTATCGTCGTGTTTAATCTGTCCCAACCTGCGTCCGCGAATATTGCCGGTACCGGGTGAAGATCTCGCGATCGGGGGTTTGATGTTGTGCTGTCACCCCGTTGGCGGGGACTGATGTCCATGTCAATTGAGTTGATAGAGTCTCTGCCGGGGCTCCCGACAACAGACTCCCGTATGGAGCTGTTATCCGTAGGGCTCGAGTATCCAGCACTGCTTGGTGACCGGCTGGTTTGCTCATCTACATATCTTTGCCATAGGCAGAATAGCGCGTACAGGTGACGATCGCAGCCTTGTCCCTTTGCACACAACTTAGTGCTGTTGACGTGTTGCTCGCATGCTTTTCGGAGTGCTTCGACCTTTGTTTCGGCTGGATTGTCAGCCCAAAAGATCTGAACAAAATTGACAGACTCGTCTGACACAGAGCGGATGGCCTCGGTCCGACCGTGAAGATAAGCCTTTGTCATGGCCGGCTCGTACGTGCATTCCACCCTACCATAGAGTCCGTAATAAGCCGCCTGGAACGCCATCTGCACGAATGCGTCAGGCGAGAAGCCCATAGAGGTTATGAAATTCTTGCCGTATCCACTGAAGTCCAAACACTCAAACTCGTTTTGGCTAATCAGATCAGCAAGCCTCGTTTCCGCAAACCGCACTGCCACATTGAGCTCTGGTATCATGTTCCACTCAAGCTTGTGAGGGGTAGTATTGACGTCCCCGAAACTTTCAGGGTCCCTTTTAGAAGGATCTGGACTCGTTGTTTTCCAGAGACTCGGTGCCTGGCCGTTGATCGTCCTAGCGAACCGCAGAATGGTGTCTGTGTAAACATCACTGGCAAATCGGAGTACCGTGTGGCCGTCGACACCAGTATGTTCGAAATTGATTCCCGCACTCCCGTTCTTGCAGACGATAATCTGAAGCTTATCGTACCATCGGTTGACACAGGTCCCAATCTGCACTCCTTTGACTACTTCATTTGTGCCGCAAAGCATGTTCTGACATAATTCAGCTGCTGTTGCGGGTTCGGTGTAGTCCAGACAGAGGACGAACAAGGCGGAATCTACAATGCCGAGACAATCTGCATTGTTGGAGTGCTCTTCTCTTGTTAATACGTCTCTTAGGCCTGACCAAATCTTCCGGTTTTCAGTGCTCAGAATCCCAAGTGCACCCTTAGCGGCCTCTTGTATCGGAGTTTGGACTGCATCATCAATAATTGTTTGCAAATTGATTGCAACATCTCGTTCACTCATGATTAAATCGGAGTTGTCGTCGAGTACGTCGAACCAATAAAACTGGCCATGGCAAAGTACGACAATATGCTTCGAATCCGGATCCTGTTCGATTTGGCAACCGTGGGCAGTAGGGACACGGGCGGTTCCGAAGAGCCGTGAATACTGGTACATACAGAGTGGCTTCCCTCTGATGTTGTCTGGTGGTAGTTCCTCTCGGCGCACCGCCCGAACAAATTCTAACGCCGATACTACAAGAGACGCTGCGCGGGTCACCTGGTTGTTTCTTGCGGGTGTTGGGTCGTCCTCTAGTAGGAAAAATGGGTTCAAGTTGAGAACAACTGGGTTATCATAATTCAGATACGAATCGTACCCTATAAGAAAGGTCAGCATTGCGCTATTGTTGATATACAACATTCACTTACAGAATTGCTCTATGAAGCTGCTTTTTCCGAGTGCATAGTTCTGAAGCTTTTCTTGGAGATCTGGTCCATCTGATTTCAGGAACTCCTCCACCGCTATCCTGGTTTCTGTATGCTCCCGAGGCCCTTGTAAAGGCCTTAAGGCAGCGAGATACCTCCGACAAGAGCTCTCCAGGTCAGGGATAGGCAGTTTTGGTAGGTCATCCTGGGCGGCAAAGGTGAGACCACCATTTGTAGGGTGCTCGGGGATTGCCGTTGTCATAGGCATCTTAGTAGGTAGTTTTTGGTCCGACGCGTACCCGTTGGTGAGCTGTACTGTAGATTTAGGCAATGACGTAGGTGAAGTTGCTGCAAGGGTCTCGCCAAGAGACTTTGGCATAGCAAAGATTCGAACTTGAGTAGGCATTCTGTCAGCGTGTACTAGAGGCTATCAAGCGAATAGAGGCGAGACGAAGGTGCAGATGTTCAAGCCGCGCAGGGCTGTGCGGTAGAAATAATGACAATCGTGAAGACAATAGGCGGGCATCCCAAGAGAATCTCCACTCGGTAGCTATACCTAGTGTGACGATCGACAGAGATTGGATGAGGCCATGCGGAGAAGAGGAGATAGAGGGAGAGATAAATTGAACGATTGGGACAAGATATAAATCATCTATTCAGGTACAGCACAGCATGTCAAAGGGCATGTGCAAAGGTAACGTCAACAGATGGCATGATGGGCCGGTGGATCTAACGGCTCGCATCCCGAGAGCGCGCGAGAGATGAGTTCCAAGGCGAGGCCCATTATCACATGTATGGCTGGGGGGATATGTATGGCTGGCACTTGGAAGGGATGTTGCCTCGAATGTTAGCCACAGCCAAGCGGCGTGATTGGGCCGGGGGGGCTTGGATAGCCTGGCTGCTCATCCGCATGGCCGATATTACACACAAGACGAGAACCAAAACGAACACAGAAACCCGGTAAAATCTGCCGAGAGGGCCTTGGATGAAGGCATCGCGTAAAAGACAGAAAATAATTATCACATACCTTGGAACACGATAACCGAACCAATCCTGTAGAGAACTGGATCGGCCTTCACCACTCAACTCAACAGGTGCAGCTGGAGAACAGAGAACCGCTAGAATGGGGCCAAGCGAGAGACGCTATAAGCACTCGAGGGTAACACGCACGCACGCACGTACACGTACACGCTGCTCTCTCCTGGGAGGGAATAAACTAGCAGTCAGGGAATGAAAGCAAGAGCCGGCAACTGCGGCAGTGCTCGGGTTTTGGATGGTGATAGTGCTGTGCTATTTCCTCGGTCCTCCCGTCGAGTAGGTCATGAGGTCGGACGAGCGCTGAATGGCGATGAGATGACTAGCCAATACAGTACGGTGCCGCCACTACGGCATGACCTTGGTCTCACTGAGACTCTATGTGGTGTACCTACTACACTAAAGCCTCCAAAGAGCCACAATCAGCTGAAAACCCCACCGAACCTTTGTCCCGGTGACGACGAGTGACGGTTACCAACCCCACGGGGGGCAAGCCTTGGGTGCAGCGTTGTAGATCTGTCTGGAGCGAGAAGATGCTTGCTACCCGCTGCGTGGAGGTCTGGTCTAGCGTGGGTCACTCTCGGACGAGTGGGTGTGCTCTGGTTGGGCGGGTTCGGAGGAACGGCGCGGATAGCAACAGAAGAACGAGCCTTGCCTTGTCTACCTATATGGAGAAGAGAATGGAATAGAATGAATGGGCTGCAAAAGAACCTGGGGCTATTCTCCTCTCCAACGCTGACACCGGTGCGATAACAGTCCAGTACTGCGTCAATCAATTTAGCACTAACAAGGTTAGCTTATGGTCATTGTATGTAGGTACGCTGTAGTACGGGCTGAGTGCTATGATCAATACAGCGACTCACAAATTGCGATAGAAGACGTAGGCATAACAAATCACAATGTATTCCAAAAGGCCTTTTGCTTGCTGAGCGATGATGCAACTTGCAATGTAAGTATGCGTCCGTGGACGGGGGAACTGGACAAAGCAAGGTAAAGGTGGGGTTGGGGTTGGGTGAGTGCCCCGAACCAGCGAGCTGGGCGAACCAGTAACCCCGGCCCCATTACCTAGCAGGCTATAGGCTATGTAAGTACTTACTTACTTACAGGCTACCCTTCGCTAAAGACGAATCCATCGCTCACCGTGCCTAGGTATGGGTGTCATATCATATGAGAATCCATTGATCCGGGTTCAATTTAGATAAGCACAGATTTATCTAGATCGGAGAATGTTAGCGAAACAATAGTAATGGGGTTAGGGGACTTGGCTTCATCTAATTTCCACAGAACACGGGAAGACGACGGGACGTCACAAGCTTTGGGAGGTTGGAGAAGACTGTAACCATGCTTGTGGTAAAGAAAGGGAAGAAAAGCACGCCGTGTCGCCATTGCTCTTGCATATGAACGGTACATCCATGTTACCTGCCAGCATAGGTAGGTGCATCCCTTCCTCGCGTCGAGCATGCCGCAGCAGCCTTACAATTGCGGGGGATTCTATCTACGGCACATGGTGTCGCAGAGACAGTGGGGTTAGAGTCCACTCTATCTACTGCGCTGAGGATTCTGCCAAGCTTGGGGTTACGGTTGGGGCCATCGTACCATCGTATTCCACAAAAACCAACTCTGTTATGACATCAACTGCCTCGCCTACTTACGAAGTAGTTATTTGTGGCTAATCATATCACAATCCCCTCTAAACAGCAGGAATAAGATAGGTACAATAGAATGGATTCTTAATAGGCTAAAGCCATTTAGCTGACATGATTTTTTTAGAGACGTGCCTTGCATTTGCGAGCATATTAGACTAGTCGAAGGTTCGAATGGCGACATGCAGGCATCACCGAATCCACGCTACAACACGTGCATATGAATTCTAGGTTCTATTCTAGGCATAATACATGGCGGCGAGATCAAGGGTTGCTGTTTGTTTTTCATGAGTTGGCTCGTCATTTCTAGTCGCGCCTATCTCGGTTTACTTGCATTCTTATACCTACCTACTTAGTAGACGACGGCAGGATACATGTGCGGTATAAGCCACGCTACGGCTCAGCTGGCCTGAATCCCATACACTCGAAAAACTCACGTCGTATCAGCATCTGTCCTTTGATCTGATCACTTATAGTTTCATATAATTCAAGGTTGCCAAATATTCTAAACCAAATCTCATTCCACATGAAGGGAAACTCTTAATCAATTTTAAATAACAGAGAGCAATGTTGCGTTTTCAAAAGTATAAAACTAATACTGACATAGAATTAAAACATTCAGATGAGCCTAATTCACGAGGGAATTCCACGAAAAGGTAATTATTAACTACGTAGTCACTTTTATGTTCTAGTTTGGCAGATTCTATCGGTAAGTTGATTACTAAGTATATAGGCTGGTGTCCGGGTTGCGGACCCGCGACCGGCAATAGACGGGGCGCCAAGCCGTTCACCAACAGAGCAAATAATGCCGGTAAGCGTTTAATCTACCATACCTTGCTGAAGAAAGAAAGAAAGGAAGGAAAGAAGGAAGGAAGGAAGTCCTGGCTATTGTATAATTACATGCGTAGGTATATCTATCAGCTTTCGACTAAAGTGATTAAGCTACTAGAATTTTCAATTGCATGTCCAGCGACTTGATTTCTAGCTATCACGGAGAGTTGTCATGATTCAAATACTTATTTCAACGCACTCGCTAAATATATAAGCCGTCGCCTTCGCTACTTACCTAGTTTATAAGACGAGGTCAAATCTTAGCGAGCGAGCTAGAAAACCGCGCCATGTGTACACCATTAGTGGGAGGCGAAGCATACTTTGATTAAATTGAGGCATGTAACCTTTCTCTTCAAGCTAGCACAGCGACCCCGATAAGCTAGGTGATTGGTGAGATTGTGAGTATTACCTGCAGTCGTCAATAAAAGTTATGTGTAGTTCAGCTTTCAACTTAAATATTGCTCATTGGTTAAAAAACATTTTTGTCACAACCCCTCAATAAGAAAATGCCCCCTCGCGGACCACCCCCTCACAAGACACCATATTATACAAGTTTTTATATGTAAACTGAAAAACAAACTAGATCATATGAAACTAAACAGATTAGATATAAATAACTGTTTTAATATTATATAGTTTTTGCTATTTGAGGCTTTTGCTATATCCCACCTGACAACAGCTCTGAACAAGCGCCTTTTTGAGCAAGGTTATTTCTGCCCAGCAACACAAACAGACATACATACACACTATAGTCACTATAATTGGTATTGTTGTTCAGAGTTCGACGTCTCCCCCATTTTTGGTCACATTTCTCATAACTATTTCACCATGGAGTGCACCATGTCTAGTAGCGTCAGTCTGTGCAATGTTTGCAAGAATCTGCCTAGTCTCTCGATAGGCGAGAAACTCCAGTTCGGGAGTCTCGAAGAGATTCATGGCCGTCTACCATGCAAGATTTGCAGCCTTGTGTCTCGCGCAGTTCAGAACCATCGTGCGAATAGGGGCGAGTCCAACGATAGAGCCCAGGAAAGACTTTTGGTCGTGCCTCAATTGGGTCCTCTTCACGGCGAAGAGAAGAAAGGCTACGCCTGCATCTGCCAGTCTAGTTTCAGGATCGAGTCGTCCTTCTACACCCCTTCAAGGCCAATTGCGGTCGTTCAACACACACATTCTAATGAAATTTGTGCCCCTGGCAACGCGAGTTGCCAGGTCGCATCGCTTGAGATGTTGGAAAGTTTTGGCAGCTCCATCGAGCATATCGAGGATGGGAGCTCGTTGAGCATACCAATGATTCGTTCATGGCTACAGTCGTGTGAAGAGGGACATGCTCGATGCAACACCCTTGTCGCCGGAGAAAACCGTTCGATCTCACGGCTCCTCGTCATCGACGTGGAGTCCATGTGTCTCGTCGAGGCGGAGGAGCCAAGATACTTCGCACTCAGTTATGTATGGGGGACTGCCAAAGTGCTCATGACGCTCAAGGAGAACTTCAATGAGCTCAAAATCTCTGGCGCTCTGGAGCGCTATGGCGAGAAAGTACCGCGTCTTATTCGGGACGTCATCCTTTTCATGCAGAAGCTTGGGGAAAGGTATATTTGGGTGGATTCCCTGTGTATTGTCCAGGACAGCTACGACACGAAAATGGATCTTATTCGAAATATGGATATTATATATGGCGAAGCAGTCTGCACTATTATTGCGCATGGGAGTATGGATGCTTCCGCTTCGCTTCCGGGTGTTTGGGAGGGCACACGGCGCCCATGTCGTGTGACAACGACCAGGGAGCTTGGAGAGCACAATACAGAAGTTCTCATCTGCTCGCCTTGCCACTACTCGCTAAACCCGTCTATATACGATAGCCGGGGTTGGACTTTTCAGGAACAGTTGCTCTCTCGTCGGAGATTGGTTTTCGGTGCGGATGAAGTCTTCTTCAGTTGTCACAGCCAGAATGCTGGTGACTGGTGCGAAAATCCCCTGACTGATCTAGGCAACTTGGTTACCAAGCACCCCCTTGTTCGGACACTGAACTCAGAGGGCTCTGCAATTGCCGTCCAACCCAATCTCAACCCAGACCTTGCAGGAATGGCAAACACATGGAAGACAGAGCAGGCTATCCTTTCGCTGAGAAAACTTGCCCCTGACTCGAATAACGCTATAGAGCGGATGAAGGAAGTTATCTACATTTACACCTCTGCAGTAACACACTATTCCACAAGGAATCTGACATATTCATCAGATATTCTGAATGCATTCTCTGGAATTCTCTCTACCCTAGAGCGATCATATGGATTTGGGTCGGGTTCGTCTGTATATGGACTCCTTGGAAAATATTTCTTCTATAATTTTCACTTCATGGCGCAGATGGGTAACCGGAGGGACGGATGGCCTTCATGGTCGTGGGTTGGTTGGGATTCGCAGATATTTTTCCTGGAGAGGGAGACTCCGGAACAACTGGAATTAAAAGTCAAGACTGGTTACTTGATTGATAAGGAGGAAGTTAGGATGATTGGGGGGGTTAGCCTGCATCAAGCCAAGGACGGGGCAGAAGCCATTTCACAGCCCCCGCCACTACTAAGCACGAGCGACCTCACAACGCAGGAAGAGGATGGTATACCACCCAATGTCATAAGCGGTCTTCTAAGCACGAGCTCAAAACTACCCCTATTCGCCTTCTGGGCTGATATAGCACCTCCCGGCGTGCCCAGAATTCGCCCCCATCCGATAAGGACCCATTTCATTCGCATATGGAAGGACGGATATGAGCAGTGCGGACACGTACACGAGAGCTTCGGCGGACGCTATGAAACTTGTCGTATAACAGAGGAGGAATGGGCTAGGTGCAGACTAGTTTTTCTATCACATAGCCCGCGGAGATGTGTTTTTCATATCTACGCGGACTGCGAGTGTAAGGGAACGTGTAATACGTTAGTTGTTGATCCTGGTGCCGACGGGGAGGAAGGAGGGGAGAGGTTATATGTTAGGAGAGTGGCGATGGGGGAGGTCTGTGGGAATGAGTGGGATAACGTGAAGACTACAAGAGAATTTGTTGTTTTAGCGTAGAGTTGCCTGTAGGTTCGTCAAGACCTGTGTCTGCTCCCTCGCTACATCATCCTTGTCTCTTATGGTCAGGCATTACTATCAATAAGCACTCCGTTTCTGCTTGCCAACTTCCGATTACACGAATTTGCCAGTCATTAAGACCTGTGCGCTTTCCTCCAATTTCAACTTTAACCCCGTTATTATTTGACATCACGCTCTTTCTTGCCCGTCCCAAGCCTCAACTACACTGATCGGAATTAATAGGTCTATAAGACCTACACCCACTCCTTCGTCCATGTCAAGTATTCCTCCGCATAGTAGCTCTAGTGAATATAGCTTGCCAAAACCGTTGTCAAAGGTTCGTATTTGCACATGATATTACGATCTTGCCAATAATTATAGTTCTCAGACCTACTAGTCTTAATATGAGCTTGAGTTTTCGTGAAATCCGTTTGACCTTACCCTGAGGGGTATAGTAGACAGGGGCAGTTCCTGCTCAATAACTGGTTTTTGCTTAGTAGCCCGCTCATGCCAAGTGATGTTGTAGCAGCAGAGTCGTCACCTGAAAGTTCCTCTTGTAAGGGTACATCAAGAAGTCGAAGCAGTTGCGATGCCCGAGCATACTACTTAAGAACACTTATTTAAGCCCCCGGTGCCACGTCATAATGACATTTTACTAAGTTATTTACTAGGATTCGGAACGCGTAATACTCAAAGTTACGTCGATCATCTGGAGGCTTTCTTTCTATACCACTCTGCCTCCACCTTGGCCACTCCTGCCCCCATACTGTCTTTTATCACCAACTCTGCTTGTAGTTCCTTCAGCCGTTCATATGCATTCTGCAAAGTCTCATCGGAGATTAACTAGTCCGCTTTGAGACTTGCAAGAATTTATATGCGCTAATGCTAGATTCTGAGCAGACGTAGGGGATGTAGCCTGTCCCGGAGGCTAGAGTGACGTATTCCTAGCCCGCGAGGGCTCGAGACTTCCTCATTTCCTCATTCTCTCATACTTTTGTATCGAAACTTTGTAGCAAATGCAACTCAAATAAGCCAGACCGTAAACAAATCAAGGCATGAGTAAAGAGTAGGAACTAGGCATCTTCCTCCAAACTCTACATGCGAGTCTATCAATGAGGTAGGTGCGAACTTACTAAGTTGCTATCACACGGGGTATAAAACTCGGCTTGACTGGTTTGTTTACATTTCTCTTCTCCTTTTTCTCTCTTCAAGTCACCATTCTTAATGGACATTGGTACTTGTATTTTTTTCGGCTCTAGCACTCTTATTCTCGAATCTCGCTACACCAACCAACTAGGTACGTTGTTTTCTGTCTGCTTTGATTTAGTTTGGATGTTGCTTAGGGGCTGACCGTGGGCTACCGCAGTAATCCGGAGCAAATCCTGCCTTGCGTTTGCGTCGACATGTCAAGCTCGACTCGTGACGTTTCCTCGGGTGAGTTATCCCCCAAAAGTTATGCGGGCCGTTGACGCTTACGCCTCGGCAGTGGTTTAGGAGCCATCGGACGACCACGGTCGATCGGCGGCGGACACACAGGAGGAGCTGAAAAGGTTCCTGTTCGATACTCGATACGAGGACATTGCTGGTTTGGTCTGGAATCAACTTAAAGTGGCCCACATGCGTACCGGCGGAGACGGCAAACGCTGTAAGCTATCCCATCTGTTGCCTCTCTTGCTCACACAGGCTGGCTCTCCGGCTAACATGACGCCCCTTAACAGTCGTTGTTTTGATTGCTACTCTCGACCCTCGAATCGATGCGGAGACGGCAATGTTTGCGGTGGAATGCCACGCTCGGCGTAACCAGGTCTGTCACAATGGAGGGGTGCTCTTCCTACGTGCTGGTATGCTGACAAGTCAAAGTGGGAACGTGTTATGGACCATTTTCAAGATTCCAAGGTGTTTCAGGTAAAATCCCGGATCACTCATATCACTCTCTAATAATCTCAATCACGACTAACGTAGCTTTGCAGGACGGTGAGGGAGAATGGAAGATTCGAGAAGATGACTTCGGGACAAATTATGGACCTAGGGCTGCCGGGACCGATCCGACCGTCAAACTGGCCGACTTAGAAGTCTTTCGGGATCTCTCCACGCCGGTGAGAAGAGTACTTTTCGAGGACGGACGAACCCGAAGCTCGACAATCGCCTACGGCCCTACGGCCGAGGGCGCCTACCGAAGAGAAAGCGGAAAGGCACCTATCCTATCCAGTAGCAGCCGTCTACTTACATATTTGGCTAATCCACCTCTTTTGGTGCACTCTTGTTTCCTTTCGGAAATTTGTTTTCGTTCTTGCCCCTCAACTTTCCGCACAACACGCACACACACATACACACACGGAAAAACACGCAAATACGCACCACACTATACCCGCACAGAGGGAAGATAGGGCAGCGTATTCCCACTTCATCAGCAATCACTCCGTCCCCTTAGGCGCTCAGGCTTGGCTTGTCTTGGGCCCAGCAAGAATCACGCGTCCACGCATTTAGTACACGCAACCCCCTCTCTCCTCATCATCGACTCTATCCATACTCTTCTATGTGGACTTTCTTTCCTCTTATTATCGACTTTATTCATACTTTTATATGACGACTTCTTCCCCCTTCATCATCGACTCTGTCCATGCCTTTCTATGAGGGGTTTGTAGATCGCGTGCGGTCTCAGATCCCTTCAAGTACGTACCCGGGCAACACAAACGAAGTTTGGCCGAAGCGACTTCGTCAGAGGGTGCGTCGACAACCGCCGCCGAAACTACGGTAGCCGAGAGCGAACGAGCGCCGAAGCGTCGAAAACTCGGAGAGCAGGAGTCATCTATGATGTCTGGCATCGTGGAGAAGCTCCTGACTGCCGGTGGTGAACTGCGGAGCCTCTTCCCAGAGTGTCATAGCGAGGCGGGCCGCCTCCTTGACAACCTGGCGAAGACGGTGACGACAAGAGTCGAGAAAGCGGTGAGAGACGAGATGCTGAGGGCTAGAGCCAGCGCGAGGAGAATGGCAGCAGCCAGGGAAAGAGGAGGAGGGGAGGGAGGGGCGGGAGGCGAGTGAAGAGGTGTTGGGGGGTTGTTTTGGTATGTTTAGCGAGGGGGGTTGGGGGGTGATGGGTGGTATGGTGGGACGCTCCTTTAGTAGATAGTTTTGGACACTCCTTTAGTAGGTAGTTTTGGACGCTCTTTAAGGGGTGATGGGCGGGTATGGCGGGCGCCCCTGTGTAGATAGGTCTCCCTCACGGATCTACGCCTTGACGTGGCGAGGGGGCTTGATTCCACCATGGCTTCTTTGGGAGCCATGATGGCGACAAAGTAGATCCAATCTATTATCTACTCTCTGCAACACCTCATCGCATATTATGTCACTCCCGGGTTCGTCTATGTTGGCCGTCTCTTCCAAATGTCCCAGTCCATTCCCATTTCACGCACCAAAGGATATGAGCTGCTGAAAGTCATCGGAGTACCTGGGTACAATGAATGCTTCACCTGAGCCCGATCATTGTTTTCGTTAGCCTTTCGTTCCTATCACAAATCAGCGGCAGGTAGGTTGCCAGGCAACCAGTTGCCACAATTTACGGTTAAGCAGCCAAAACTTTCTTGCCGATGACTCACTCATTTTGAGTACCACCGCAAAACATTGTGGTTTAAATCCCGCTTCAAAATCCACCCCCGCTTGATTCGTCCATCACGTTACATCTCCCTGTTGACGCATACAAGAAGCAGTACTTCAACTAAGGCCACACCAAGACTACACAAGTTGCGCGGCGGGCACACGACTGCGGCCACAAGTTTTCTGGCTTACTTTCCTACGCGCCTACCTACCTTCCTAGCCACCCAACCCACTTGCACCCAGCCACACGCTCTAACCACCGGCAGGACCTAGGTAGGCCCTACTTAACCTAACCTACTGAGCCTCACAGGTTTGCTGACTTCATAGTTCGGCCTAATTCATAAGGGGGTCTTCGATCCGTAGTTACGATCCGTCGCTCAAAGGTGGGCGACAGCCACTTTTAAACCAAGCAGAACAGCCCAAACCAACTAGGTACACCATTAACCTGCTTTGTTTTGCACTTCCCTTAGGAATCCCATCCGGCAACCCTATCGTCAAGTTTGCCGTCTTCTACCCTTCCGGCCAAAATGCGTGCCACTCTCGAGGGGCTTCCTCCAGAACTGCGGTCCTTAATATGGAGCGCCGTGGGCGAACAAGAGAGCTTTGATAGCCTCATGATGGCCAGTCAGCTGATCAGACACGACATCTTGCGTGGAATACCTGGCGCCCTCCTCTCGTGCGAGTGCCCGTATAATCACCCCTGCCGTTGCGGCAAAGGTTTCGAAATCGACCGCCTTGTAATTATTGTCGACGGTCTCTGCTCCGAGAGATATTGGCTCAAGTTCTATATCTATCGAAAGCAAAAATCTACACCATCTGTCTGGTGTATTGCTGATCTGGACGCGCCACTAGCACAAGTGTTACGATATTACCGGCCGCGAGAAACAATTCTCGAGTTTCGATCGCCGAACAGAAAACCGAACAATGAGAGTGGGCAATATTATATGGTCCTCCGGGCAAAACTTTTCGATATTTGCGAGATTTTGGGCTGGTTTCAGCCGCAGAGGGAACGACGTTCGCGAATACACTTCTCAGATTCGTGGCCACCCGAAGGGTACCCCCCACGGTCGTTCTGGGACACCCAAGTGATGCTAGGCGATGTCGGCAAACGGAACCCAGAACTTTGTAATGAACAGGCTCTGCGGTTCGCATTCATCGATCCGGACTTATGGCCGTATGAGAAGCGCCCTGTCATCTACGAAACCTTGCTGATGCCGCTCATTCTCAATCCGGATTGGAGAAACTCAGAGGTTACCTTCGGCCAGGGCCGCAGACAGGCGTCAACATTTAACTATCGACAACGGCGTCACTGGCAATTGGTCAAGTCTGAGTCATTCGACTATAAGCTATTGGGAGTGACCGCCTGGGCTTATATAGGCCGGCTTATCACTGACGGCTCTGTTAAGCTGGGTGATAATGATCTTACACCTTATTACGAACGGTATGAAAATAATGTCGAAACTTGGAGTGCGGAGAAAGCCCGACGACCGTTATTACAGGCAGCATTCCACTCTAGCCTCCTCGCCATGATAGACTTTGGACTCATGTTTGATATCCTTCTCGCACGAGCATCGTGTGATATCATAGATGGCCATCTGCTTGAACCATTGCGGTCTCATATTCGTCGAAATCGCAATCTGTCGCCTGCAAACGCCTTCTCAAAGGACCACCCCAACACCGAGGCAGTTGATTGGCCGTGGAATCTGGAGCCTATTCGGCAAGCGTATATTTTATGGGCAGAGAAAGATGCTGGGGAGATACAGTTTGAATGGCCGGGTAAAAAAGAAGGGGTGCTCGGGCGCTGGGCCATATCAGGTTTTCGATATGGTTTTCGATATTTGGAACCTCTAGAACAATGGATGCTCGAGGACTCGGCCAAATTACGTTTTCTACGTTGGAGACAAGCTCACACGCCATTGTGGCCGAGGTCCTGGGCACGAAACTGGCCACCGTTGAAAAAGAAGGAGATTATATATGATGATATAATGAGACGTAGGCTAGGGATTGGGTCTGATTTGTAGTGGGTCTAGAGAACAAGGGCGTCAACTATCAGGTGACTATATAACTAGCCCCTTAGGGTGGTTATATCCTACAATATAAATACCAGGTCCCTTATGGACCTGGGGGGTTCAGCAATCAATTTACTGCCATATTGAACCCTACATTACAATTCTTTCCAGCCGTAGGCTAGCCTATCTATTCACTCTGTGACCGATCCCTCTGACTTCAACGGATTTAAGAGCAACCTTATCCAGCCCTTAAGTTGGCTAAAGACTACATTACATATGGATAGAAATGTCTCACTTTAATGGATCTATACTCTTTCCTTATTTATGTGGTTTCGTCTAGGGACTGGGGGACAGACCGAAGGCAGGCGGAATAGACAAGGTCGTAATGTTGGGCTCGAGGCCTGTCGAGATCGGAGCAGAGCGACATCTAATAAGATAGGAAAGTTCTTTTTCTTCTAGCTTGTTCGATGTGTATATAAGAGCGTACTTTTCCCCGGACGTCGTCAGATCGAAAGCTGTTGAATCGTCGTGTATTCTTTCTTTTTTGTTACTTTTCTTTCCCAACGTCTAATAATCTATCTCTTTTGGATATGTATCTGTCGTTATCAAGTTGTTAAAGCCTGCTCAACTATTGACTGGGCCGAGTAGTTCGGAGCTATCTGTTGTTGTGAAATAATTGCCCAAATAGGCTTAGACTCCTCTCGAGGGAGTAGACGGTTGCCTGCGAATAACCTCAGCCCCAATTGACGTATCATACGCGTGTCCCAGCTCACTCCTCACTCTTATAAACCATGAGCCACAAGGCTCCAAGCCCCGGCACCTGGGCGCTTTACACTCATATTCTTTTATACGGCCGTTCGTTTCGTCGCCATGCCGGATAATTTCTGGCTTGAGTTCCGGCTACTAAACGATGGCCTCGAGGCGGACGCCGTCATGAAAATGCCATTGACGGTATGGAATAAGCAACACAACCCGGTCTTCCGCCTCTTCTCTTCGCTGCCGGCAGAGCTCCGCCTCAAGGTCTGGGATTATCTCATCGCGCCGCGGATCGTGGGGATAGCGTGTCGTGAGTTGCTATTTGATACCTCGTACTCACTCATCTACATCTCTCTATAGCATCGCCCACTTAATTTCTTAATATGGATAGGTATGGAGTTTATAAATACAAACTTATGTGATGAAAACCAGTCTACGATGAAACACAGCGTGACGAAGCCTGGGAATCGCATTCAGCCATCAGACCCTCGGTCCCGGTGCTCCTCCACGTGAACCAGGAGACGCGGGCGCTGGCACTAGAGCGCTACGAGCTGAGCTTCGAGTGGAAGCTCCCGCAACAGCCTGACGTCGCTGCCGGATCGAGTGTCCCGGACCTCGTGCGCTCGACCGTCGCTCTCCCCGCATTCTTCTTCACGGCGCAGTCCGACGACGGGAGAGCGCCCGCCGCGAACCGGCCCTCCAGCTCGCCGCCGCGCACCTGGTTCAACTTCGCCCTCGACGCTGTGTATCTCGTTGGCGATCTTGAGCCCTACGACATGGCCGGTCTAAACCGGCCAATGCCGTACTTTCTAGACGCGCGGACTACGCGCCGGGTGCGGAGGACGGCTATCTCTTTCGGCGCGCTGCGCCACCGCGGGTTGGGCCGCCGCCAGATCTTCAGCGCCTTGCATGATGTTGCTGAGCGCTTCGCGCCGGCGGATGGGCAGATTATGGTCTGTGTCACGGAGCGCGATGAGTACACGCATGCGATGCTGGGTCACAAGAAGCGGCTTGTGCACGAGTGCTACCGGCCCCGGACGAACACGGACGCGCCGACGGGCCCAGATGAAGGCAATATCTTCCAGAAGATATGGCGGGACCGGCATCGTCGGTATCCCCACAGGTGCTCGATGAAGAATGTGCGGTTTACGCTCATCCCGGAGAGCGACCTTGCGCTCCACGTGTATGATTTCATGGTTGAAAATCCGGTGAAGCGGGGGTGGAAAGAGGAAAGCAGTACGGCAGAGTCTAATAAGCCATAGAAACGCACATCTATCGTTGATCGTACAAGAGCTATTGGTGTTCTAGACCTCCTTCTGAGGATTGAGTGGTGACTTAGTTGTACAATTTGCTTGATCCTGCCTGCAACTCCCTCCCTCCCGTCGGCGATGGGCGCTCTGCAATGGAATAGCCTCTGCCCCCAGTCCAAAAATTTCAGAATAATAATAAGATAATGCTACATGCAAACCGTAAAACGCCACATTGATGTTACACACTCGTCATCATCACCGTAATCCTTTCCTAGGCTCTTTCTCACTAACAATTTCGAACAGCGCGGGAAGCCCGCCTCCATTTTCAGATCGGCCCTTGATCCCGCCTAGCAGCCAGTCGGTCAAGCCGACCATACGCGCGCCGACGCCCTTCTCCCATTCGCCGTGCTCATCGACATGTTCAATGGTGTGGCTTATGACGCGGCCGTCCTTGTCGAACTCGAAGACGAAAAGACCCGTGAAGGCCTTCTTCTCGCCCACGGCTTGGGACCCGCGCAGGTGGGCGTCGAGGTTCTGCTCCCCTCGCTCCGCCAGGCTGGGATTGGAATCGCCGTCCGGCTCACTGGAGGAGGCGGTCCGCCATTTCACGACGAGCTGCTCTCCATAGGCCCCTGGGCGCCGCGGCGAGAAGTGGAGGGGCTGGCTGACCATGCGCTCGGATAAGATCTCTAAGCGGACGTTACCCACGATAGGTACTCTGTTCCATGCGATTGGTGATGTCCATAGCGCGGCGATGTATGCGACTCGGCCAGAGACGGTAGGGAGGTACGGATGAGTGGAAGGGAAGAGGTGTAGGGAGACGTCGGGTGATAGTATTTCTTGCGGTAAGGGCGATTGGAGGAGAGTCGGCAGACGCTCTTGGAGAATGCGGAGGGCTTTTGCGAGCGATGTTAGTCTTTAGATAGTCTACTATAGAAATCACTCCTTAGAGTCGCTACTCACTCTTTCCAAGCTTGACTTTGCGCTCGTTGTCGGGGTTCTTTGAACTATTGCTATCTGACATCGGCGGGCCGAATCGTGGTACGGTCGAATTGAACCATATTGGTGTTGATGCCGGCTGTACTGCCGCCGAGACTGAAGTAAGAGACGTCGACGCTCTAGTCGGCCGTCGTATAGGCACTAGGGAAGGAGATGTGGTATTATTTAATATCGTAGGGGCCGCGACCCGGGAGGCTGTGATATTCGGAGCCAGGACATGGCTTGATGCGCGGGCAACACTGACACTGTTGCTTAGGGACATGAGTCCAGGGCCACGATGGTGGTATTAGGGTCGGGCATGAATTAATTCGATTGGAGGACAAGGGATAAGAGTAATGCCGTGCAAGTACTGCTGGCTAGAACTCTGGAATAGGGAATTGCTGTCAGCTAGAACTGAGGGTGCAGGATGGCATTGCCTTCTTTGGGTCGACCTGGGGTTTGCTATATCGCAGGTGTTAATAGGTATGATGTAACTGAAGCTTCTTTTTTTCACACCGGCATCTTTAATATAGAATTTGAGAGACAAGGCGGCACGCTAGCGGGGCGACCCATCCATCAAATCCCCCACTGGAAACGATTAACAGGGCCTGCTTACCGCTGAGACTGCCACTTACGGCCAGTGATGATCTGGGGTTACCTGACTGGGAATATATTTCATCCAATAAGAGCGTACCTATCGTAAGTGTTTCTTTCTAAGTGCGCATCAACTTTCACTCTAATAAATAAGTTAGAGTAAATTGTTATGTTTGCTTTCAAAAAAAAAAAAAAATGACAAGCATAGAGCCTCAGGCACAGAGCTCTCTCAGCTTTTCAGAGTTAATAGCAATACTGGATATATATACTTCGTAAGTACTACACTTATCTGTGTTAAGTACCTTACCAAGTATAGATGAGAAAGAAGAACGCTCTTGATTTAAACCTACATACCTTAGGTACCTAGCTTTTAATGCTAATACTGCTACGCTTCACTTGTGTTGTTCTACTTTTTCCGAATTCATGTTTATTTAGAGCTAGTATATGTTATACCTTTAAACTATCTAGAATCTTTAGGGTGATCTATACTTTATGAGCATATCTTGATTAAGATAGTAGGCACGAAATACAAATCCTATGTTTCGGTTTTAACAACCAGGCTTAGATCTATAATATCTTGCGTCATAAGCTTATGTAAGGGCCCTTAAATATGAATTATCACTTTAGATTCCTTGAGTATAAATGGTCTATCCGCGTGATGACGAACATTCGGTACATAGCGAGGGCAACTGCATCATGTGAGCATAGTCACGGATAAGAGGAGATAAGAGCCAGTGAATTAATTACTTAGGTACAGGTACAGTATTATTGAGTTCATTATATATAGGCCATTTAAAACCTGGTTCTTTGTTAATCTGCTTCATTATTGGCAAACGGAATGTTTTGGTGAATGGCCCATAGCTCGTGCAAGAAAATGCAGGCAAGGTAAGTTATGATGGTGTGCAAGATGCAGGTGGAAGGACTCGGTGAAGTGTGAGTGAAGTCCATGGTGACATTCTATACACAGTGCTGCATGTGAGTAGGTAGGTAGGTGGATGTAGGTACCTGTGTGAGGCGTGCAAGCCCACAAGGTACCTGGTTAGAAGATACCTATGTACCTGTGAGTGGAGCCTCAGTCACCCACCTCTTGTCCATTACTGGTCTGGCGTGGCCAGCCGGTCTTCACACTCCCTGACGTTCCGTGACGACCACAGGAGCCTACAGATACCACGACGCCTTGTCTCGATTCTTCTTTCTACATCATCGTCCACAACAACGAAAACAACATCGAAGTCCCCGACCACCACATAGTTGTTCTATCGCCCAACAGTAGCATATAGCTATTTACTGTCCCGGTCTGCTGTATCTAATCGCTGATTATCGTTGGCCCCCTGATCGACCCTTGGCCCCCTGATCGACCCTTGGCTCCTTTCTGCTGTGTCCCTCGACTCTTACATCGCCCATCACCATGAATCCTGAGTAGTACGTATCATCGCCGACATCAAGGCCCTAGGCTGCCCTAATACCCCTCCGACGATGGCTTCAATAACTAACCCTCGCCAACAGAGTCTACCCCTCTATCGGCGCCTGCGCCTGCCTCCTGTTTGCTCCTGCTAGCCAGCGCCCCTCGTCTGCTTCTACCAGAGATGCCCATCCATGGTCATCTCCCCGACCCTCCTCCTCTTCTTCTCCTCCTCCTCCCTCTCCTCTTCAACCCACCCGTGTTGTTCAGCTTCCACACCTGCCTCCATACACCCAACAACTTCGGCTGTGCCAGCATCAACACCCGCAATCATGTCTTCCAACGAGCCTTACATCCCGGGCCTGGAGCATTACAACAATAATGCCAAGCTCCAGGAGGTCCTCAAGCGTGAGTGTAAGCTGATGGCGAACTACGATAGATACGATTATCTCTTCAAGCTCCTCCTTATCGGAGACTCCGGTGTTGGAAAGTCTTGCCTGCTCCTCCGTTTCGCCGATGACACCTACACGGAATCCTACATTTCCACGATCGGTGTTGATTTCGTAAGTCCTGGCATCTTCCCTTGCTCGCGAACGCGATTTATGCTGACGAAATCACAGAAAATCCGAACCATCGAGCTTGACGGCAAGACGGTGAAGCTTCAGATCGTATGATATGCCCAAGAACGTGATAATTCACATTTTGTAACTAACGTCGGACCTCATAGTGGGACACCGCCGGCCAAGAGCGCTTCCGAACCATCACCTCGTCCTACTACCGCGGTGCCCATGGTATTTGCGTCGTCTACGATGTCACCGACATGGACAGCTTCAACAACGTGAAGCAGTGGCTTCAGGAGATTGACCGCTACGCCACCGAAGGTGTCAACAAGCTGCTCGTGGGCAACAAGAGCGATATGTCTGACAAGAAGGTGGTCGAGTACACGGTCGCTAAGGTATGGCATCCATATGAATGTCCTATCCCATGTTCACGCAACATGGTACGCTGTGTCCCAAGCCCACTTGACTAACACATAGTTTAGGAGTTCGCCGACAGCCTTGGAATCCCGTTCCTCGAAACCTCAGCTAAGAACGCCTCCAACGTTGAGCAGGCCTTCTTGACCATGGCCCGACAGATCAAGGAGCGCCAGGGCTCGCAGGCCACGGCCAACACCAAGCCTGGTGTGCAGGTCGGACCCGGCCACAACGTTGCCAACCCGTCTAGCGGCGGCTGCTGCTAAGCTCGAGCTCTCTTTTCATGATACCCTCTCACACCAGATATTCCCGACATGCATTTGAACTTTCCTGGAACGGACTGCAACAGACATGCGGGCGGCCGGGATGGCGAATGTGGGATTCACTTGTGTTCTGTCACTTTGGTTGCGAGTAACTACGGATAACTTCGACTCCACGGATAGATGAATTGATGGATTTGGATCGCTCCCAAACTACGGCTCGCTCATCAAATTGCCACTCGAGATGAATCTGCTTAATTCCCGGCGTGTGAGATGGAACTCATGGAGTACTCGACAACAAGTTGATACTTCCTCGACCCAAGCCCTCGACACCTAATGCCTGATCATAATCCCGGATAAAGAATTTGTTTGTTTTAGATTTGCCGGTCGATATAGGACCATTCATGCCTGCAATTGTATGTGAGGGCATGGTTTCTATCTGCGTACTTCCCCCTTCGTGGTCCGGCGGTTGGCGAGTTAGTGGTGATGAACTGGGGATTTCAAATAGCCACTGCACATGGTCACTGCGACGGTGTGTTCTCGCTCGTTTATTATCTGGAATTGGCATGCTTTGCAATAGGGACGTCTTAATAAATGAGATTACATACACACACTTGTTCGCGTTGTGCCATGCGCTGGTTACCTACCATATGACTCGTGTAGGCAGCTTGTATGATCTGCCTGCCCGCCATCGTGCTTTCCTCGGCATCCCTTTGAGGCTTATAAGAACGTTGTTTGCTTGTTTGTTTTCGTAGAACTAGGTACCTCGGCGTAATCACGTATGTGCGTACCTGCCATGCTGGTTAGAAAATGCATCTAGTAGGTACGGAAGTACGAACCCTCTCGGCGTCCCTACGGGCACGCGCACACTATTATAGGTATGCAACGGACTGATACTAACCATAAGCACCATTCCTCCTGCTAGATACGTAAGTCCAAACACGTAATTTAACTTGTGAATATTTACGACGATTCTGACATATACATACGAGCGAGATGCGGTCGGTAGGGCGCTATTCACTGCTAATATAATATTCTATATCAAGGAAGGTATTATTACATAAAAGAATAGGCAAAGCCCTTGCTTTCGTTTTGAGCGCAGCAGGGATTGGTATTTTTGTAGAATACCTACCTACCTGTAGTTATCGCTACAACACACAACACTATCTACGTAGTTTGTTTATTTATTTATTTATGCCAGCTGGCGATAGTAGGTATCATGATGGTCCTTGTTACTACTGTACCTACCCAACTAACCTTCTCGCCTAGATAATTGGTCGCCCTGAGCGGAAATGAGCATGGGGGAAGCTGCTGACAATACAGAGGTTAGGTAGGTAGTCAGCTTATTGAAACCGCGGGGAAGGAAACCCCCGATCCCCCAAAGGGAAGATGAGAACGCATTCTAGTCTACTACCTGTGTAAATATTACATCTCTTCCTTTTCTTTTTCTATTTTCGCGTTGGTGTGAGTTTCAGCTCGGCATAACTTTCCAAGCGAATATTGAAATAAACTTTTGGCGCGACCCCCGTGAACCTAATACTATGTATGCGTCATAGGTACCTAGAGGTTAGGTGGTACGTGTGATCTTCGGTGCATGCTGCTTACATTTCGCTCAGCCGCGGGGACGACTTCGGCGTCAGCTGCCCGGGTGGCTGGCACCACCAGCCTCGGTTACTAGGTTAGGTAACTAAACTACCAAGATAGCGAGCTGGCTAGTTAGGTCGGTTAGCTAGTGAAACTTGAGTGCCGAGGAGGCTGCTTATGTTTAATCTCGAGTATTGAATGAATAAATGCCGCGACGTTTGGTTCTTTTGCTTCTTAGTCTTGAGTGGCATCGCTTGTAGCAGAAAAAGCGCCGCGGATGTCGAAAAAGTTCACTGCTTTAGTGCCGTCGGAGAAATGGGGAGCCGGAGCAGGGTAGAGAGGGTCAACATGGCAGCTAGAGTCCGGCTCTTTAGTTTTTGGATAGGTATCGGAATTTTTCATATGAGCCTCTATATCGATATTAGTGCTGCTCCTTTATCTATACGTGACTACCTATGTACTAACTGTCTAGGTAGTATGCAGTTAGTTACTACGGGAGCTCGAAGAACAGACTGACTATTGACCGTTGGAAGACCAATCGACGAGTCTGGCGAGTAGGATACATCTCCATGACATACGCCTGCTGGCAATGATTAGAAAGTAATACATTAAATGAAAGAGAATAGGAATAATTACGAGTACTCGCGTGAAAATGATTGCGTATAAGAGACAGTATGATGACAGCAGGAGTATTGATTGATTAGACATATACGGTATTAACATCGTAGACCAGAGTCCCCAGCAGGGTCTAATCTAGTAGGGTATTTCGATGCCATAGAATGTGCCGCCGCCGCCTCCAGCTATGAGATACCAGCCATATAACCAGAGATGCGTCAATAGATGACCCAAGAAAAGTAGAGTTGGGAGGATTGGAACGGAATGAGTAACCGTCCGGGTGATTGTTTGTTCGACTGCATTATGAAACCGATGTGCCAATTAGTCCTCTCCCCTTTCCGTAATTACCCCCTCACGATTATCCCCTCGTGTTTACCTCCCCCTCCTCCATTTGACCTGCCAAAACCCGATGGTTGCCTGATATAGTAACCACGGGAGGGTATATTTGCCGCACACATGCCCCGAAGAAGAACAAAGAACCACCGCTCGTACAAAACGCCGTGTAGATAGGGAAGTAGTTGATATCACGGCTCAACGCCAGAGAGGCACGCATTGCGCTGCCTAGTCCAAAGAAGAAAAACAAATTACATAAAGAAGGAAAGAAGTTGATATGCTTAAGTCGAGAGCCCTAGCCACTTAAGCGCTTTACTTAGGTCGCCCTTGCGCGGGCCGCCTTCGTCCCTCCAGAGGGGCATATACTTCCGTTCCTCAGCCGCAAACAGACCGTCGTCGTCGACATCGTAATACAAGTCCACATCCATGGTTTCGGTGCCTTCCGCTGCGGTATACAGAGCGGGATCCCGACCTAATAGGTGCTTCAACTTGTTGCGCTGGGCCTGAGCTGACCTGGGGGTTCTGGGGCTAGCTGGTGACTTGACCGACCTGGCCGGTGTTGCCGGCCGTTGCGTCGGCGCCGGTAGGTCCGCATAGGTCCCACTCGACACGTAATTCGACCGTGCTGCCTCCAGTAGTTGGAGTTGCTCGTCCTCTGGCGATGGTATAAAGCCGAGAATTACCGCGGCTCTCAAGTAGGGCCCGTCCTTGTCCGTTTGATGAAAGAGAGACGGAGGTGACGGTGGGATGTAAGACGGAGAAGTATCAATTAATATCCTCCAGATGGTTGAGATAAATGTTGCCATTTCGGACTCCGTTGCTGTCGATGTGAGGATGAAGTTTGCCTTGGAAAATGAAGGTTGTGGCGCGCGCGTCTTCTTAGCGGTGCCTGTTGGCCTTGACCTTTGTGGTGAAATAAGTATCGCACTGGTACCCTTGCTGCTCGAACTACTTGCTGAAAGCGCAATAGTATGTGTTGACATTTTCCTGTAGGATCGATACGACTTCGGGCTACTAGCTTCTGCGTCGATTATGCCGGCTACCTTCAACAGATCCACACCTATCAGATGCTGCAGTGCTAAAACGGTTGACAGATATTCCCCCGGGTAATCGAGGATTAGGAATCGAGTGGCGGAATGAGCTGCTATATATGTCTCAAGATGCGGTATAATCAGCGTTGCAAGGAGCAATGGGTTGGTGAACGGGTTGTCTTGTGTTTGGTTGGCTAGGGGTTGTGATGTGAAAGCTTGCATGGTATTCGCGATAAGATATCTAGTTCAGGTCAGTGTTAAAGAGCAGCCTAAGAACGAACGTCATGAACCTACCTCAAATCAAGTCTTCCGCTTCGAGATGCGCCATTAGCCTCTTTCCCCAGCTTTTCCAAAGACCCGCTGATTGTACCCAGAAGACCCCTGTCCACATTTTTCTGTGCTCCTACCGCTAGTATCAGGTCGATCTTCCGTGTAGCCTTTGAATTAGTAGACGATGTCTCTCGAAATACTGGCCGCCAGAAGCTGCTAAGTTCGGGTAGTAGTGGAAATTTGAACTGATGATATCCGATGTTTTCAGACGGAAAGTAAACATTAAGGACGGATCTCAATGAGTTTTGGATACACACAGCCGTTTTGCAATCCGAAGTATCGAACTTATGGAAAACCCTATCTAGCAGGGAACTAATCCTCGGTGGTGGTGTCTGAGCAAGAGTTGCTGGGTTTGAAATGACGCCTGTTTCGGGAGGTTGGCTCCTGATATCTTGCTTCGGTAAGGAGGCTGTAGGCGGCCCTATGTAGTTCCCGTGAGATGCGTAGGGATCATATTCGTCAGGGCTGTATATCGGGATTGACTCCTGAATCGCTTGCTGGCAATCTCGGATATCACCCGCGTCCGAATTTGGTGCCGAGCCCATTGTGGTAGGAGTACCAAGCTGGCCAACGTCCCCCTTCGGTTCTAAGAGTAGGGGCGGCATAGAAACTGGATATGTGCCATTTTTGAAAGCCTGAATCATGGCCTCTAAATTTGGCTCACTCTCTTCGCCCTTAAAATGAATGACTAAATCTTCTACCATTGGGAGAACTGTCTGAAATGGTTCATTGGCATCCAGTTCGAAATCATCACCAGAGTATCGGGACGAATCGCCATTCCCTATTCCCGGCCCCGGCGTCTTTAGGACAGGTTCGGTTGACGTATCTCGATGCGCTTGGTCCGTGTCCGGACCCAGACTCTGGTCAACGGGAGTTATAGGTTGCTGCGGCCCTTTGGTTTCTAGTTTCAATGGAGCGGGCAAACATTTCCTCACTATAGTTCTGCTAGGCTTGACTAAAGTTGGGTGTGAGGCCTCGCTATAGAAGTGCGATCGGAGCGTTGGCCTCTTTGGTAAATCGCTTTCCATTTCTTGTGTGATGTTCTGTGGATACAAAGGTTCCTCGGATGTTGCCAAAGTAGATTGTGGCAGGCTGCAAAGAGCAATATCTTGATTCCTGATGGCAGTAGCATAAATTTGATCTACCGACGTAATGCGCTTCTGAGCTCTAGGTACCGAAGGCCGGAGATCAACAACGAGAGCCTCGCCTAGCAAAGCTGGGCTGCTGGGCACTGATTCTCCCATGGGTCGCGACGGACCGACAGCGCTTGTCGGCCTAAGACGATCATATGGATGAACTTTGCTACCAGCACTAGGTGACCTTGGTACGGTGTTAGGATCCGCTAATTGATCTTCACTCGCTGTCATAGCCCGCCATTTTTCAACATCGAGAAGCTGGTCTTGTCCTACGGCATCGGGGAGAGGCACAGTTTGCGTACCCTCAGTTGGACCGAAAACATAAAAGGGGGCTGCATTCTGTAGATCGTCTGCCACAGGGAGGACAGGCACGCTTGTACTGCGAGGTCGAACCGCAGGTACCGCAGGCGTGAGGTCGAGTTCGTATGTATCTTGTAGAAAGGCGGTTTCAAGGTCTAGCGCATCGGCAGCTCTCATCGCCTTTGAGATTGGGTCATCCAGAACCTCGTCGTATTGCCCATCTATGTCCACTTCCCCATCCGCCCCCGACATCACTCCTGTCTCCGTTTGAGGCTTGCTTTGTCGTGTAAGACCCGCAACTCCATTTTGGATGAGCTCATTGAATATGATCTCCGCCTTGGTATCATCTCCATTTGTCTCGTGCTTGCTGATGGCGGAGATACAGCTCAACTGTGCAGAAGCCGTACCTCCATTCATAAACACTAGCCTCTTATTATTGGGTGTGGATTCCCGCAGAAACTTACGAGCCATCTCAGTTCGGACATCGCACGCCTCGTGAGTCCTAAGAATTTGCAATCGAGCGTCGAATGGCGAATCTGGGTCGGATTCCCCGAAGAAGTATTGGAGGGAAGGTAGTATTAGAATTTTTGGTGAGTTCGGAAGTAAACGAAGTTGTGTCGATATGGTATCTTGGGGACCTTCGAAAGCTACTAGGCTACCGTGGTACTCAGATGTGTCGGCCATTGTGTCGGCCATGGTAACATAGTAGAAGCGAATGTAACCTAGGCAGTATATATGTGGATTGCGGTATCTCGTAGGGTGCACGGTAGCCGCACAATGATCTTATTCCAGACAATGTGTGTTGTTATCCGCGCTTGAGGCTAGCCGTAGGGACTGTAGAAGATGGTACGCGAAGATGGTGTTGAATATTAAGTCCTACTACCGGCGAAAGAAACAGAATAACTCGGGGAATAATAAGCATCCAGAAACCTAGAGAGGCACGGCCATATAAGACTCAGCCGGCAGGGTCTAGCCAAGGCTAGGGATTGGCAAAGTTTAAGGAACAGCTACCAGAGCATGTGGTTCGCGGTCTGACATCTGGAAATCCTGCCGGGATAGTATGTACTAGCGAAGGCGGATCTAACACAGGCAATAAGACACGAACAGTTCGGTGAACGCCACGACAGGATAGTAAAATAAGAAATAACGCCCAAGCCCCATGTAGCAGATGGAGGACATGACAAAAAGGGTAGAAAGTGAGACAGACGGAGAGACAAGAGAGAGACAGAAGGGTCGTCTATCTAAGTTAGGTAGTGAGTGTAAAGTGTACTGACATGATCCCTGCGAGGTTCCCGTGCACTAATTCGCTGCGAGGAAATCAATATTTTCGTACACGGTGTGCTGCAGCAGCAAAACCGACCCTCATTATTCTGAGGCAGTAGAATAATTCCTTGGTTCTTTTACCGTCACGTTGTGCGTGTCCGTGTCCGCAGGTCTGGCGGGACGGGTAGGAGCATGGCATTACATAGGTCAAGGTAGTACAGCGTGTATGATGTGGATCAGCATTGCCTGGTATTTGGTGGCGCCGGCGTGGCCAGTGAGTGGGGAAGAAGAGGAGGAGGGACGGGGGGGGACTGGGACTGCTGGTGAGTGAGCTTGCTTTAGTGAGCCGTGTCGACTGGGCAGACTGGGTAAGTCTGTAGCGTGTGCGGGCAAGGTATGTAGTCTACGGCACGGTACGGAGAGTAGGTAGGCGGAGTATAGGTCTAGGTAAGTACTGTAGGTATGTAAGTGGGATGAGTGAATCGTGGTGGGCTCCAACCTGACCTAAACATCCAACCAACTAACCCACACCGGAGATGACAACTGTGAATGTAGGTATGTATGTATGCATGTAGGTATGTAGATACCTGGCAACCTACCTATACGCAGGTCGGCCGGAAATTGGAATAGATTCATTGGCAGAGATGCCTCAGCTCGACGCACCACGGCGCGAATGCACTTTTGCATAGCATCTCAGCTATATCACCAGTCAACCGTCAACGTGATGTAGATGTGGATGTGGGCTCTGACGGCGTCCAATGCCAGGCGTCAGCACAGCACAGACTCACGCAGTCTCGAGCTTGGTGCTGACGGCAGACGATCTGGCCGGTCGTGATTGGCTCCGACGTGCGAAGGATTGGGTGGTTAGAAGCGGCTGCTAAAGCAAAAAGAATATAGTGTTATCTCGAGTATGGGGTTGGGGCTGGCTCTGGCGTGGGTTTGGCGTGGGTTCCGAGGTGGGAGCACTCGGTCGATGTGAATACTAACTACTGTATGAACCTATAGGAATGTCTCACTGTAGGGTCCGAGGCGCATCGCCGCTACCAATCACGGCCTGCCTTCTCCAGGTGTATTTGCCGGTAGTTCGTTTGTGTGTTCAGCCCTCAAGCCCCTTGGTAGCATCGGCATTGCGGCCTTGGCGGCTGGCTTTTTGTGCTGTAGTTAGGTAAGTAGTACGGAGGGAGGTAGTTATTCCTCGAGAGAAGACGAGAAGCCAATTGGCTGGCTACCCGACATGCCTCATAGCAAGCATACGATTATGTTCCGTTCGTGATGATTGATATGTAGGGGTCGAGGAGAATAGGTAGGACAAATACCTAGACTACATCATGCCGCCGACATGTCACCTGGGCAGTCGCGGGAGTGATACCGATTGATTTCACAGAGGATACCATGCCAAGAAAGCTACTGTTTGTATGTACATACAGTAGTTACCTATTGATGTACACTAAACTGATATGAGTAATGAGCTAGGAACCCCTGTCGAGAGTTTATCTCAAGCTAGGCAGTATTAGCTTGAAACGGAACACTACCACACGTAATGTCGGGTAATTTTGAGTGTGGTGGTATGCCGGAATCACCAAATGCCCGAGTAATAATAACACTCAATGCGCCAAAAGGGCACTAGGTACCATTTACACGGTATTTCTATGTGTCCGGTTCACGACCGTCCCCCACATGGACGTCAGGCACGCAATTACCAAAGTACCAACAGACGGGTGGACTAATAATAGTGCTGACAACTGCTTTTGCCTTACCAAGATCGAGTTGATCGGGTGAATCAATCTGCTTGTACGAGTTTACACGACGAAGTTGCACCACAATTACAGGGTAGAGAGTGCGTTTGTGCTGTGTCGCGCAAACTCAGCAATAAATACCAAACTCGGTCCGGCGTGGGCGGGAGAGACCCTTGTCATTATCTACTGCAGCAAACGGCTGCACTAATATACATACTAATGTATGTGTTTGTTGGTGCAACCTTAAAGAGACAGAGGTTCCTCCCCAAGGCCGTGGGCTGCTGCGAATACCCGACAAGTCGGGCGGAAAACGTGGTGATGGCTTTGATGGGGGGCTCGTAATACACGCTAGGTTCGACAAACGCGTACCACCTAGATATGTTGTGCGTCTTCGCTATTATGACTCTGTAGCCGTTCCTCCTGGCCGGATATGACTGCCTGAGATGATAGCTGATAGGTATGCGGAATACCTATGTCTACGACGTACAGTAGGACTTACATACATACCCGCCTAGTGTCCGAGGGAGGTTAGACGAGAACCAAGTCCCTGGAGTCTCTGGGCGCGTAGCTATATAGGTAGGTATATTTAAAGAACCCGTGACCCAGCGCACATAACAGCTTCTCCCAGTGATCCACCTATCAAACCGCAAATGCAGTACTGCCCAATGCGAATTTGAAATACTATATCCTTGAGTGCGCCTTTAGTGCCTACTCCGCATGAAGTATAGTGCTTCCGGATATATAGGTAACGCACGGCGTGACAAGCCATCTTATCGGATAATCCATAGCACCACCACTAGCCACACTAACTCTGAGGCACTGACGACGACTTGTCTAGTCTTGTCCCTCCTAGGCGAGTAATCTATATACATGGAATAATCCGTCCAAATACCTTGCTCCATACACTAATCCAGCGATCGACGGAGGATCTTGCAGCAGTCACATTCTCACCACCAACGTTCCACGGTGTTGGTACCGTGTCGGGGAAGTGGACGTCTCTGTACTAGTGCAACCAACGGCCCTGACTCGAGCCGGTACTGATCTGACAAAGCATATTCTGTCTGTGCCGCTAGTACCTGGATTGGCCTCGAAAACGGTGGCGATCACCTAGTCTACTTGTAGGTGATGAGTCGAAGTGATGAGTCTAAGCAGCTGCGTGGCGCTCGGTAGGGCGCCTACCGAAGCCCGCAGTCTCGGAGCCGCTGTGCTAACGTATAATCGTGGATCGCGTGCCAAAAGGCTGGCGAACAGGGGTGCTCCGCCTAGAGCTTCAAGAATCCAGCAAGCCGGTTGAAAATCCTGAAGGACGCACCCTGGGAAGTCGTAGGAATCATGATCTACCAATTGGGTGCGCACGACAATGAGCACAACTCTGAAAAGGCAGATTGCTCACTGTGTCTCGGGCCGGAAGTAACTGAGACCGTTTAAGCGGTGTTCTCCTTTTCTCGCTTGTGGCGCGGCGGTGTAGACTCGGGTTTCTGCGGGTTTGATATAAATGACAGATCTCTAAGACAGTCGTGGTTCGCACGTGGCATTTCAGTTCAGGGCGCTAGAGCAACAAACTAGTCAGGGCGGATGAACGTTCTACCTCGGCCAGGTTGGCGGTAATTTAATGATTGATTATAAGTGATAAGTGAGTACAAACCGCTCTCGGGATAACCCTCATTATCCAAGGGATTGGGATCTGCCATACCTTTTTTAAAGATAATTATATCACCGGCTCCCTCGCCGTGTCTTAGCTCTATATTTTGATTACCAAGCCTCAGTCCGGAAATGCCTTCAGTTCTCAACCTGGGTTGCCAATAGCCCCTTAGCAAGCTTCATCATCATTCACCTTGTAAGAGCCCTCCCTCTACCACGATCTGCTTGCATGGGATTTTACTAACATGAGACTCAACTTGAAGCATTTGTTGCGGTATTGACTTAGAGTAACGTTCTTCTTCTCAATGTCTTCGTCAAACCTTTCCCGAAATTACCCTTCTTCGCTCCATATTTTCTATCATCTTTATATCACCTTTATCGCCGACCTAATTTTCTCGGTGTCATTTACGTCGAGGTGCTAAGTTCCCGCCGGCAACTTTAGTCGAGGTCATTTAAATCTAGTGATGATTGTATCTTAGCATCGCTCTACTTATGCTTAATTTAAATTTTCGAGGTTATTCAATCTTAAAGCGATTTGGCTTCGCTCGCCTTTCTCTCGCCTGAATGATGTGGAGTCGGCTCTGTCTACACTTCAATCCCAATTCTAACCACCATACCTACACTTCGCTACTTATTAGCGATAACGAAATTTACAGCTACATGAGCTGGATGCTTATGTATTCATCTGCAAACAGAAAATAGCAGCTGTTTGAATTGATTGATAGATCAAATTGATCGCTAGGGCAAACAGAACAGCCTGCATGATGCCGCTCAACCCAATTAACTCAGGAATATGAGGTGCATTGGAGTAGGTAAATATCTGGGCAGCAGTACCTACTTAGATGGAAACACTCGACCACCTGCCCTAACTTGTCTCAGTTTCTCTATCTGCTCAGAAACCCGAGGCAGGTTCGAGATGTCAATCCACCAGAGATCTCAGTGAGGTACATATGGCTAGGTGCACTTACCTACATAGTAGTGTTACCTAGGTAGTAGCAGCGTAGGTACCAACTTAGTATATTAGCCTCATCGCACAAAACGGCAACTACGTCTAGAGTATCTACCTACCTACGGCAAGTACTATACGCGTCTTTGCGTCTACAGTAATTCGAGCTGAGCTGAGCTTTCCCAAGCTATGACTTCGTTTCAGACTTTCCCATCTACTCACCTACCTTTGGTCTCTCTTCTTCTCTTCCAATTCTTCATACTAACAGAAGTCCAACGGCGCCTTCAAAGCTATGGCCGACGTAGAAGCTTTGGCACCATCCGCTTGGTCGTCTATGGACGATGAGAGCCTGGATACAATTCTTTCTCTCTTACGTGAGGATGTAAGTCTGTTTGTGTCAAGCTCTAAAGGGAAACAGGTTGAAGGAGCACCGTCGGACGCCGATCTCGCTCTGCAACTTTACACTGAGGAGTTGAGTCGAGCAACTATCTACGCCTCGGACCGGCGTATGACCAAAAGCATTCAGGGAGCAGTCCAGGAGGAGGCAAATGCACTCCTTGAATCCGAGCAGGTGGAAAGCATGACCCGAAGTGACCGACAGTTTGCTATAGACAACTCTGCAGTGCGGCCTCAGACGCAGGCTCAGAAGCCCGCCGACACCGGCCATTCAAAAGCTGAGTTAGAGACGTTTGAGAAGCTTTCAGCTATCTACGTCAAGGGAGTCGATGAGACGGACGGCGGTGGTGATGAGTTTGGCAATGATATCGAGACCATGTCGACTGGCACGAGCGTGCAGGCAGAGAGCTCGTCGTGGGCATCGTCTCCCCGCAAACATAAGAAACCACAGCGACGGCCATGCATAGCCTGCGGCGACGTGAAACACTTCATAGACCTCGCCCGGGCGCCCTGTGGGCACGAGTACTGTCGCGAATGCCTAGCGAGCCTCTTCCAACATGCCATGCTGGATGAGAGTTTATTCCCGCCGCGTTGTTGTCGTCAAACCATCCCCGTGGACACAAACCGGTTGTTTCTAAGTAGCGATTTGGTTCAGCAGTTCCAGAAAAAGTCTATTGAGCTATCCACTTCGAATAGAACTTACTGCCATCGATCGACCTGCTCAACGTTTGTCCCGCCGTCGATGATTAAGGATGGAATTGCCTCGTGTCCTGAATGCAACACTCAGACGTGCGCCACTTGCAAAGAAGCCACACACGGAGGTGATTGTCCTTCTGATACGGAGCTTCAGAGGGTTCTCCAGGTCGCCCGTGACGAACGATGGCAGCGCTGTCGCAAATGCTTCACCATGGTTGAGCTTACTACCGGCTGTTTCCACATTACGTGAGTGTTTCCCTAAGCTGCGTGTAAAGAGCAGCATTAACAGCAGCATCAACAGATGCAAGTGTGGCTCCCATTTCTGTTATCGTTGCGGGGCAAAATGGAAGACCTGCCAATGCGCCCATTGGGAAGAGCATCGGCTTTACGAGAGAGCAGCGGAAATATACAATCGTGATCATAACCCAGGCGAAGACGTCCCGGGCCCTGTGGTCGTGAATCCCCAAGTCCCGAGATTGGCGAATCCCCAGCTTATTGAACCTGCGAACCGCCAGACCGCCAGACCGATGACCCCTCAGACCATCAGACCTGTGAACCGCCAGACCGCCAGACCGATGATCCCTCAGACTATCAGACCTGTGATCCCTCGGCATATCGGACCCGTGAACCCTCAACCCGTTGCTCCGCAAGTCGACAGAGAAAATATTATCGGGAGAATCATGGAACACCTACTATACAATCATGAATGCGATCATGACCGCTGGAAGGGCCGCCCAGGACCAGAGGATTGCGAGGAATGCGGTGACACGATGCCCATTTTCATCTATGAGTGTCGCCAGTGTAGAATTATGGCTTGTCGCAGATGCAGGTACAACCGTCTGTGAGGGTTTCTTGGGATTGAACTCTAGTACTATCCTTACTAGAATGTTGCTATCGACGAACTTATCAGTAATGGAAGACGTAGCTTGATGTTATGATGCGATATGCATACCTACCTACTTTACATCAGACACTTTCTATCGGCATCTCTCCCGGTCTAGTCTAGTCTGAATGAATCAGCATCGATCACGGGCTCGGGCTGTAAGTTACCACCCGTTTTCCACGTTGCGGCATCGGTAGCGGATATTTAATGACGACTATCATGTTCAATCTGTGTCTGCCTTATACATCTAACTAGGGTTTATAGGGCTATCTGGCTTCTGTTACCCATGTTGGCTCACTTAAAGCATGCAACTTGCTTACGGTGGGGTCTTGCTTATTCGTCAGGCATACAAGCGTACGGCGACAGTTGGCACGGGGACTTTTAGCTATCGGAGCAATTATCTATCCATTCAATAATGCCTTCCCTACCAACAATTGCTGGGTAGTGAGACACATGCTAGCTAAGTAAGTAGTTTAATAGAGCAAGCAAGCAAAGCTGTCCTGGATCCGAGAGTACAAAACAAAGGGTGCATAATGGACTGTGACTCTTCTCAAACTTTCTCTTTCCTCATTTCTCATTCGATCTGGTCGTCGGACAATTGGTGTCATAATACCTAGCCTTGTTATCGTGGTTACAAAATGTCCTCTGCGAAAGGGTCTATCTTCATCACTGGCGCTAATGGCGGACTGGGCTCAGTGATTGTCCAGCACATAGTCAACTCACCTTCGCTTAAGACCTACCATGGGCTTTACACCGTCCGAAACACGGAGCGAGCTGCTGCCGTAAACAGCGTGCTGCAGAAGGCGAAGGGGGCGGGCCACAAGTACGACCTCGTGCCGCTAGACCTCTCCAGCCTTGCCAGCACGCGCAAGGTGGCCGAGGACATCAACAAGCGGGTCGCGGAGGGCTCGATACCGCCCATCCGCGCGCTCATCCTCAACGCGGCGTGGCAGGAGTACACGACGCATACCATGACCGACGACGGGTTCGACATGACCTTCCAGGCGAACCACCTCTCGCATTTCCTCCTGACGCTGATGCTGCTGAAGAGCATGGACAAGAAGAATGGGCGGATTGTTATCTTGGGCAGCTGGTCGCATGAGTAAGTTGAGCGGTCCTTGCTTTTTCCCGTCTCGGTTCGGCGTGAATCGCAGCACAGAGCAAATGAGATGAGACGAGACAAGCTAGTGCTGACGTCTGCCGCCTAGCACCTCCGACAAGAGGAACACCGTACCTGGTGTGCTGCGCGCCTACGAGGACGAGAAGTGGAACCTTATCTTTAAGGAGCCCATTAACACAGAGCCTCTCGCGCGAGGCAAATGGAGCGTGCCGAGCGACGAGCCTGGCTCCGGGAACCCGGGATATAGACGGTATGGCGCGTCGAAGCTGTGCGAAATCATGTTCATGTAAGTCAACCCGTGTGTCTTGAATCATGTCTGTCTGCACGTTCTGACGGTCCGATCCGATCCTTAGGCGTGAGCTATCAAAGCGCATCACAACTGACCCGGAACTGTCCGCCATCTCGGTCCTGGCAGTCGACCCGGGCGCAATGGCCACGGGCCTAGCACGCCGCAACCCGAGCAAGATCCTCCGTGCCGCGAGCGTCATCGCGGGGCCCCTGACGACCATCATAACGAAGCTTTCTACCAGCGGCAACTACCGCACGACGGCGACGTCGGCCACCGACGTCGTGAACGCGGCGTTTGACACCAAGACCATTGGCGAGCACCCGAACGGCATCTACATGAATGGTTCGTCTGTCAGCGACGTTGGCCCCGAGGCGAAGGATGTCGCGAAGTGCGAGAGGCTCTGGAAGGATAGTTTGGTTTATGCCCAGGTGAAAGAAGGGGACACTGTGCTGGCGGCCTGGCGTTGAGATATACAGAATATATAGGTATCTGACTTACTGAGTTGGTATTTTGGGGTTTGATTATGATTTTGAAGCGGTTGTGATACTAGCTAGTTAGGTTAGGGAAACAGAGGTGTGAGTCTGTACTAGGTAGATTCGTAGTATTTTCTCTCTAGAGAACTCGATACTGGCCTAATATGGAAATTAGTCAGTGCATAAGTGAGACATTCACGCTTTGTAGACGTGCAGTTGGAGCAGAAGGGAAGGATGCGCTATAACCCAAGTGCGTGGACCTGGGATAGGCACCCGTGAGTTATCCTGTTACTTCCGCTAAGATATCGCCAGTAGCGCAGAGACAAAAAGACATCTTCCGCTCCGGTGAGAAATGTTAGATAGGTATCTCGAAAGTGGAATTCATACGTCATTGCCGAGATAGGCCGATATTAGTGAAGAATGAAACGACTAGTACAGTTCCACCCCCAGGAGATTCGGAGATATCCCCCACGTACTACAATTATCGTCAGTCTCTATGTAAAGAGCCTAGTCATAAAAGGGCAAATGGGGTCCGATGGAAGACTAAGGAGCGTCGGAGATATGAGTCGTGAGGAAATGAGCTATAGAATGCCTCAAAGCAGGGTGGCATGAGTGGGGAGACGTGATTGTGGAAACAATATACAATTGAGGAATATAGACATTAGCGAGTTACTTGAGCAAGTGGATACACTCCGGGCGCAATCAAACGGCGGCGAGGACTCCATATGGCCATCTGGTCCGGTGGTAATGTGAGTTCACTTCGATATATTAATTCACAGGCGGCGTCGCTCGAGCGTAGAAGAGAATATGTTGGTAATGGGCTGGGAGTCGAGCCTCTTAGCATGATTTAGATGAGACAGCATGCATATATCACGTTTCATATGATGAACGCCCACATGCGGTTCGGAAGACGCGTGTATTTTGATTATACGTCGTCGCCTTTGGCGCTAGTCTTCTTCCATTAATGCTGCAAGTTCGGCCTCTTCCTCTAGCGTCATCAAGCCCTCGCCAGTTTGTGCGGGAGCCTCCTTTACAACTACGTTGACCTTCTCATCCTTCTCCTTGTTGATTCTGTCGAGCTCCGTCTTATGGAGCAGCCATGTCCGGACGGTTCCGTCAATGGACACAGACGCCACTCGGTTCCCCTCGGGCAACATCACAAGGTCTGTGACTTCATTGTAGTGACCATCAAGAGTGCAATACAGCTTCCCAGACGTGCGATCCCATACTTTAATGTCTTCGTCCCGTCCGGCAGTAACTATCCATTGATCGGTCACAGCAACGGCCCTCACATGGTCGCCATGCTTGATGATATCGTCTGCCGTAAACCCCTTTTGTCGTGAAAGGCACTTCGTGGTGCCATCACCACTTGCTGTCCAAAGATCCACGTCCTCGCCCTCCGTATCAAAGAACAGTTTGTACACAGTAGTTTCATGTTCTAGAATGCTATGACGTACGGCGTTCGGCTCACTCGGTTCTGCCTCCTTGATTTGTTCAACTGTGCTAGCCGTTATACGCCAACGTCGAATATGCGGATCACTGCTGGCGCTCACTAGGACGATGACCTCGGGTGTGGACTCCAAAGGGTCAACAACCAGAGCTTGGAGGGCCATCATGGAAATAGTTTGGTCCTGTATCGTATGAATACGAGAACCTGTTTCGATATCCCAAACGATTATTTTCTTGTCTGCGCCTCCGCTGATGAGACAGTCTTTTGACCCGATTTTTGCGCATGTGATAGCTTTGACAAAGTCTGTATGGCCGCTGTACTTGCGACCGGGCGCCTTGGTCTTTAGATCCCAGGACCATATGTCTTTGTCCCAAGATCCGGCGAAGACCGTACGGTTTCCGGGGCCACCGACCGCAACGCAAGTGACCGGCGCGGACGGACCCTTAAACACATGTTTCGTTTCACCTGACTACAGCAGTTGAGTATTTAAACAGTCAAGGATTTCGACACAGAAAACCTACGTCAACATCTATTCTTCGAACGGAACCTGTGGATTCTGCAATGAGCAGCGAACTGGGTGCAGAAGGGTCGGGGGTGGCAGCTAGCAGCTTTGACTTCAGCACAACGGGATTGCCATTATTGTTGCTAGCTTTTGTGGCACGCCTTTCCGTTTGGGCTTGCTCGGCACTAGTATAGTCGAGTTAGCAAGGTATCGTATTGGATTCGATATCTGCGAAGACCTACTCGGTTTGGAAGAAATGCCCCGTTGAGGTTGCTTGACGCATTGTGTTATAAGGAGGCAGCACCGAAATAGATCCAAGCCGTTGTGAGATTGGTGAAGAGGAAACCGGCCTGCTCTCGACTTTGTTGTAGCAGGGACGAGATTGCTTATATTGCTTGCCGGACTGCAAAAAAAGGTATTAGGCAGCCAAATTCTCACTTTTATGTATTCAAACTCGCCCCTCGATGAATGCCTAACTCACAACGCTGGATGATAGCTCCTGTATGGAGTAATTTGTACCTATACACATGCGGTTAGTCACGGATTGTATATGTCCTGGCAGCTGATAGCAGCTGGCAGTATATGAGCCCCTGTGATGGTAGTACGTACTCAAGTACCAATGAAGAGGGGCAGTTAAAGCACTTTAATTGACAAAACGCGTCTCTACGCGCCCCGGATCGCGTCTTGTCTATCCCCAATTTGTATACAACACCCAACGATGACGACGAATTTGAAAGGTCAATCGAACACATAACGATTGACTTCATTTTCACATTTTGAACGATAATCCTTGATATATCTCCCAGATATCGGAAATCGCTTTCCATATGGCATCTACGGCACCTCTTCGCCCACGCGCACGGCCAGCGCACACGCAAGGTTCTACACACTGCGCTTACACCCCGGACGGTTCAAAACTAGTCACCGTCGGTTCCAACAACACCATCCGATTATACAAGACGGGCTTCGACGGCGAGCCTATAAATATCGACGATTGCCAAGAGCAGAATGTCTGCGTCGCTGCCTCAAACGAGTTCTTCGTTGTAGGGTCGGAAGATGGCACTCTCAGCTTATACTCGATACCGAACGCCGCTTTCGACAGCTACCTCCTCCGAACCTCACTCCCAATCAGAGACGTCGCTTTATCCCCAGACTCCAAATGGTGTGCCGTAGCAAGCGATGAATTAACCGTAAAGCTTGTTCGAACCGACGACAACAGCAAGCTTCGACACCTCAGAGCCCACAACAAGCCTACCAAGCATCTGGCATTCGATACGAAAGGAGAGACCGTGTCACTAGCCTGCACGGACGGAGTAATCTACGTCTATGATCTGAATGTTGAGGACACAGAAGATCCCGAGTTGATCAGGAGAGTGGATGGCATCATTGGCACCTTGGATACCGAGTCGGAAATTAGCACCGAGATCGCTTGGCATCCTGACGGCCGCGCCTTTGCAGTTCCGACCCCGACAAGGGATATACAAGTGATTTCAAAGAGCGACTGGGAGAAGCAACGCGCCTTTTCGAACGGACATACAGGCGAAATTACGGCTTTGGCATGGTCTCCGAACGGAGCTATGCTGGCATCAGCCGGCAAAGACAAGAAAATATTGGTATGGGATACCAAAACGCAGGCTGTGATTGCCCGGCATAGCTTTGCAAATGTCATGGATATTGCATGGCATCCAACCAATAACATAGTATCTTTTACAAATTCGGATGGAGAGGTCTACATTCATCCTGACTTTGTTGCTGAAGAACATGTTTCGCTGCTGAAGTTATCAAAGCAGCCGTCTCCTTTTATTCATGACCCGTTGTCAGAGATCTCCGCCAATGCTAGACGACCCGAAGCCAACGGTCTCAAGCCTATGGTGTCTCGCCCTCGCAGGGACTCGGTCGGTAGCTATGATTCTCTCATGGATGGTCCTCTGCCAGAGGATGAGGACTTCGTGGAGGATGATGATGGTGCCGGATATGTGCTCAACAGCAATGGCAAGCGATTGCATGATGGTGTCGATGGTCTTGGTGAGCCTTCAAGTAAACGCCGCAATGTCCAGATTGAGTATCATGAAGCCTTTCAGCCTGGTTCGACGCCATGGCGTCACAATAGGAAATACCTATGTCTAAATCTGATCGGCTTCGTATGGACTGTTGACCAAGACGGGCACAATACCGTCACGGTTGAATTTTATGATCAGGCGTTCCAAAAGAAAATTCGCATCAACGATACATACCTATATGACAAGGCCTGCCTGACAGAGAACGGCGTGGTCATGTCCTGTCCGCCGACTGATGATACCCCCGCAACGATATTCTACCGACCTCATGAGACTTGGACACATCGCACTGATTGGAGGACACACTTACCCAAGGGAGAGGCTGTCCTTGCTATATCGTTGAGCGATTCATTCGTGACTGTCACCACGACTGCCAACTATGTACGAGTTTATACACTCTTTGGTATACCCTACAAAGTATACCGGCCAAAAAGCACTCCGATGGTCACTTGCGCAAGTTGGAGAGACTACGTAATGACCATAGGCAATGGACCTGCAGGAGCAGACGGTCAGACGAGGTTACTATACACGATTGAAAACATTAAAAGAGATGAGATCTGTCAGAACGAAGATACCGTAGCACTCCCTCCAGGAGCAACTCTAAAAAGCGTCTTCTTCTCAGACTGCGGTGTAAGTGCAATCCAAGTTTACACCTTTTTGCTTCCTTAAAGATAGTAAATTCTGACAATGATTTAGGATCCATGCATTTATGACTCTACAGGGACATTGCTCACTCTCTTACATTGGCGACAGCCATCTAGAGCTCAGTGGATACCACTGCTAGATACCAAGCTACTCCCTCGTCTAGCGTCTGGACGTAAAACTGAGAGTTATTTCCCTATCGCTGTTGCTGAAAACAGGTTCCATTGTGTCATTCTTAAAGGAGGAGAAGAATATCCTTACTTCCCCTTACCTTTGCTTACTGAATTCGATTTCTCCGTACCACTTACATCAGAACCACCAAGTAAGAAGAAGCCGAATCCTGACGCAATGGAAGATGACGAAGACGGCGAGGATGGCGAGTCCGAGAGCCACAAGCTTGAACAGCAGTATCTGCTCAAAGGGATTGCGGCAGCGCAGGTGCAGGATCTTGTGGACTCGACCAGGGGCAGCCACGCGCAGCGCTCGAGCCTCGCACGTCTCGAGCTTGATATCGACAAGGCTCTACTCCAGCTCCTGGCTATCGAGTGTCGCGAGGGAGAGGACCGGGGGATGCGGGCCCTGGAGCTGGTGGAGCTCATGCGCGACCGCACTGGGCGGATGGTAGAGGCCGCAGGCAAGGTCGCGGAGCGATATGGCCGCTCCATCCTCGGGGAGAAGATCCGCGAAGTAGGCGAGCGACGCCTTAACGCGTTAGAAGACGAAGATGACCTGTAATGAAGCGTGTACAAGGCAAGGTTACGGCTGGGGTATGTTAGGTACATAGTCATATTAGTGCACTGGTTTTGAGCGCTACAGGTTTTTGAAGGCGCCCATGATGTTAACCCCTTGCGTTATAGCACTTTAGAATATCTAAGTAACCTGGTTGATTTTGGCACTTATGCAAAATTAAGTATCACGCACGAACACTAAGGAGTGAACTGACCCACATCAACACAACACTTTGGTTTTATGAGGTCATCAAGGTAGTTGAGTATGGTATTAAATACACAAACGTCAAATTTAATAGAAGATATCCGATACTTTTGCAAACTGCCGGTTCATCCCGCGTATTCATTTACGCCACTCGAAGTGATCGGCTAGAGTAATGCGACGCATTTCTTGGTTGCGAAGTTGCTATCACAGTCATTATTACCAGGGGAGCTTATAGTCCCAACAATTACTATACTGTACTCGGAACGAGCACCGATGCCACATGATGACTTGCGCCTGCATTAGTTCTGTGATTATGGCACAATCGATAATTAATTTTGGACGAAGAACTAGCAATGGGTCATAACGGACTTGATATCATTGATAAGTGCCTTACAGTAGTCTAATGGAAGAGAGAGACGCGAGCTGGCGGTTAGGCCCGTTCGGTTACCGGCTTAGACAGCGAGAATGGAGTGCGGGTAAGCCCGCAGAAACAGAGCGACGCGGACGCGATGGTTAGTTGAGCATCATTTTGTATGCTACCTGCTGTTCTAGGTAATGTGCTGCTGTTGGCTTGCGTCAGACTATGTATGAACTAACTAATTACTAAATATAATCCCAAGTTTTGCATATTCTGTGCATATATGCAAGCCCTCAGATGTTTGATGTTTGACATTTGAGCATACGTCGTATGTATCGTATCGGAGTTGGCGCTGGCTTACGGTGTGCATGGAGCGCGCTCCTTGCGCATACAACACACCCTGCGCCGACTTTCTGGAAGGTCTTCCGCATTCCTTCGTCGCATGCACGTCCCGGGTTTGTGTTTCTTTTTCTCCTTTGACGTGAACCAATGCCTATTCCTGTTCCTATCCCTATCCTTGTCGTCCCGTCCCTGTTTTACTGAATATACGGTTTCTGAGACACGTAATCAGGCAAATTAGCCACTAAAGCAAGATAGATGGCGAGATAAGTAAGTATCTGCAAGAGGGATAGAATCAGCGAGCCTACACGTGGGTAGGAAGCGAGCAATCTATGGATAGCTGGGCCTAACTACAGTAGCTTGTTGCGTGCAGAACTCGTGGCCGTACCGGGTTCAATACCGGGTCTTTTAAGTAGTGCTGGACTGTGACAGGAAAAGGGAAATAATGGGCTAATTCTGTCTAGTCGGGTGTGCCTAAGTTAGGTTGACAAGTACCTGCGTAGGCGAGAAGATAGCCGGCCTACCGGCCTTGCCGACTCCCATTCTTTAAGCTTTGCTGCAGACACCTTCGCTAAAATCAAATACCTAACCTACGAGACTGGCACCTTGCCCTGCTCTGTCCACTACCACACCCCCCTCTCACTCCCCAAATTGTTCAGTAGACCGGGATGGGCGGCGAGACTATCGCCATTTCGGTCGCTGTGCCCGTTTCACGATCGCCGCTTCGAGTGTAGCGTAGCAGCGAACCATCAGATCACGCCTGGTTCCAGCAATCTTTCTTCGGGGCTAAACGGGGCCTGGCGTCTCTAGGCGAATCCTGATCCCTGGGTTCGTGTCTGGGGTTAGTTAACCAGTCTTACCTAATTGAAGATAATTATAGGTAAGGTGTGTAGGTGAGTCTCGCGTTGGTAAGATGGCTTCCTTCGCGATGCTCTAGGACGCTATGTGCCGCTTCTGCTTAAGCTTGCCTACTTCAAGTGCTGAATTCCCTTAGTTTCCGTAGTCCTATGGGGAGAAGGAGATGGATTACTTATTCCCGTCACACTAATCGTGTAGTCTACCGTAGCGCATCATAGTGTATATACTATGTAGACTACATAGTAGAACTAGGTCTCAAACAGTCAATCATTGCCGTTTTGCTGTGAGGAGGAATGCAGTAGTGCAGCGCAGGTAGGTATACGTACGTAATTGTGCTGGCAGCTTGCGCCGTAATTCCGTTGATGATTACCATCATTAGCCCCCTAACCTGGTACAAACGAGTTGAAACTTGGGGAGTCAGCATCCTTCACCCACCGCCCTTTTTCCCTGGTACAGAGGCACACTTGGTTCCGAACAGGAGGGATAAAGAAGACGGCTTAATTATCCTTTTGGTCAATAAATGCCGGTTCCATAGGTAGGCATCTTAAGGTTGACGTGATCCACTCGATGCCAGGTTCTCACTGTTCTCCCACGCGGCATTACCCTTCGCTTATTTGATTACCGCCAACGGCTTTGTAGTGCAATGTTACCTAGATTAGATACGCAAGGCTTTAGGTCTGTCATAGATAGTACCCAGTTGTAGGTGGTAAGCCCTTTTTTTAGAGTAACAAGACACTCTATGCTAGATTAGAGACTTACCAAAGTTGTATGTAGACGAGTACATTACCGGATTAGTGAACAATAGGATCTATCAGCTGTTAGCTAGATCCTATCGTCAGACGTAGTGTAGTTTCTAGCAGTTGTATGCATGATCTTAGCGTCTCATTTGGATAGCGCCGCCTGGGTCAGCAAGGCGGCAGGGGGGCGCGGGATAACGCAGACGAGGGATCGCTGGTCTTATTAACTACACTCCTCCACCCCCACATCATGGTAGCATTGTTCTCTTCCTCGAGGTTTCTGGATCTTGAAACTTGCATCTCAACTCTCCAAGCGACTTAGGCGATCTTAAAACACGAACAAAGGCGATATATCTGTTGGACGTCGGGCGACTGGATCTGGGTGCAATCACCAAAGGGAGAGGACAGTACCTAAGACGATTTGCATGGAGGAACGGTGTCGGCGACCTACACCGGAGATCATCAAGCGGAGGAAATCAAGCTGACAAGACGGGAAGAACATGCTGTCTTGATCTAGCCACGCCAACGGGTTGTTGGAGGTTTGCCGGCATCGTCGCGACAAAGTAATAAGCGATGTCTGGAGACACAACGGCACTCTACAAGCGGTACGACAACTCTGAGGAAAAGCCGAACCCCTTGAATTATCGATCGACCGTTGAGGGAGTCCTTATCCCATTTGCTGTGAGTTTGCGGTTCGGCGGATAAGTCGCCGGTTGCCTACGTCAAAATCAATGGCACAAGGAATATGGCTATCTAACACTTCTTGCGCTTCGTTAGGTTATCTCTTGGATTTGTGTGCTTTTAAGAATACATACGCGTTATCGACTTCAATGTTTAGGATGGGACGATCTATTTGTTGTACTTTTTCGGGTAGGCCAAAGAAATATGAAAATGACCGAAGAATCTGCTTCAGCTCACTAACGTGTCATAGGCTATTGGGACCGTTGGCACTATTTTCGTCCTTCTATGTACGTACAGCTCGTCCCATCGTGGATGAGGAATTAATACGGCGAGCTAACACGCATCGCAGTATTTAATTATGGCTTCGGCAAGCATTTCTGGGCAATCGGGACGGCGGATCAGGTGCAATTTCAGAAGGTTAGTCCCTTTGCGATCGCGATACTTGTGATGACTACCTACCTCACCCATATTAACATGCCTAAACAGAAATACTATATCGTGTTACTCTCCTACATCATCTCGACAGCGCTGATGAAGCTCTGCCTGTTAACCCAATACGTCCGCCTCTTCTACGAAAACGTACAGGCCCGCAAGGTTTGCTGGTTCTTCATCGTCTTATCCGGGCTTTGGGGCGTCGCGTTCGCCGCCATCGCGCTGGTGCCCTGCGTCCCGCTGTCAGGCTTCTGGAACTGGAACTCCCATTCTCACTGCTATGGATTCGGGTCTCGGATCCCTAATGAGATAGGCGCCACGTACGCCACGCACGTCGCAACGAATGTGATCCTTGATTTGATCGTGCTTGCGATACCCATACCGCTGTACTTCCAGACCTTCAAGCAAAGGAAGCAACGGGTTGGCTTTTCTGCCATGATCCTTCTGGGAATTGCGTAAGTTTTACCTGCCAAAGGAAATTTTATATATATATTAGTCCAAGACAACCCGTGAGAGATGAGTAGAGCTAACCTTGGATTGCGCCCGTCGCTCAGCATCAACGTCATCAGCATCTGGCGCCTCCATATAATCATCACAACGAGGGCCGCGACATATCCTGTCATCGACCCGACATTCTACGGCCCGCAGAGTATCGTGCTCGCCGCGATCGAGGTGGACCTAGCGTCCATCGTGGCCTCGGTGCCGGTGTTCTGGCCGATCCTGACGCACGGCTGGGGCGCCATCTTCGTGACGCAGGAGGTCCACGTGACGCGGCATCACCGCCGGCTCTCGGGCGCGGGCGACGACCAGTTCGAGCTGCGCTCCTCGAACTTGTCACCGTCGAGGAAATCGAGCCGCACCCGCGACACCAGCGACGGCAGCATCAAGCTCGTCATCATGGAGACCAAGGGCCCGGACAGTCGAGCTGGGAGTCCGGACCTGCCGCCTAGTGAGAGAGAAAGGGAGAGGGAGAGGTCGAAGGGTTATGATAGGAACGACCCGTACGTCCGCGGCAAGATATACCCGCTCGACGGCAACGGCATCGTGGCCTCCGAGGCGCAGGTCGTGTCGGAGGGCCAGCGCGGCTTCGAGCGGAATTATAGGGAGCACTTCGGCGTGTCGCCTGCCGCGCGCGACAAGGCCGACGAGGCGCGCGTCAGTGTTGAGCACCGCGTCAGCAAGGACGAGCACGGCGATCGGTCCTGGAGCCTCACCATCTCGAGGAAGTCGTCGCAGAGGTTTTAGATTACAATACATACACCTAACTACCAAGGGGAAACGAATCCGAATAATAAGGACGTGGAAAGTTTGATTTATTGGGAACAGAGACTTGCTTGTACCATGAATGAGTGGATGGCTGGTTTTGTCTTTTTGTTTTGAGCACACATATATACCCCCATACATTCGGCATACGTATTGATATTGTGGAATTATCTCTCTATTTGCTTTCTTGTTTTTAGATTCCGTGGCTCGCGCGGGGAATAGACGGGGATTTTGCGCGTTGGAACTCATGTTGAATTCATAATTATAAAAAAATAATTGATGGATTATTCACGTTACACAAGGCCAAGTGAAGTTTATTTACGTAAAGTGAGAAATCTCGTATTGTTTGCTATCGGCATCTCAGAACCATCTTCTAGGGTTATTTTCTAGACCGCGGGTGATGACATGAAAGACCCTAGGCCTGAGATATCTACACTTCTGTCTCATCGTTGTGTCCCGAACCGTACAAAGCGCATAATTTATCTTGCAATTTGGTTGATTTCATGGGCTTCTCCAGCCTGTGTTCTGCCAGCCTTTCATATCTCAATTCCTCAATTTGTCATCCGACAGGTCGTCGACAGAAAGGCAGTAAAAATAGCGTGATACGTAGAAAGCGACAGCAAAGCCAGCAGTGGAGATGATCACTCAAGTCGACCAAGTGAGTCCCACAGGTTGAAAGTCGGAATCTCGTCGTCGTTGTAGTTGACATAAGACCCCATGCCGAAGCTATAGCCGGGGGGTGGAAGGGGAGGGAGTGTGCCTTCACCGAAAACTCCGCCGGGCCCAAAACCGTCGTTAATCTGACCCTCATCGAACGCCCTCTGGGCTACCTCGTCCCAAGAGCGCTGGGCGACCAAGTTGTGGTCGATCAAATTGAAGTTGAATTGGGAAGATGCTCCAGTATTGTTGCCGTATTGCTGAGACGAACATGACCAGTCCTGATTGCCGCTGACCTCTTCCTAAGCATTGCCAACGAACACCGGGGGATCTGCTTCCTCAGCATAATGAACAGTCTGTCCGGGATTGACATTCTCAGGGTTAGCAGCCTCTGGGTTGTAGGTGTGATCCTGAGACGATACACCCCAGTCCTCCTCGACTTCCTCCTCCTTGATAATCGGCACCCGCGCCCAGTACGTGCGAGCCCTCTTGGCCGGTCCAGCGTGGCCGTCGGCATCATCTTCAACGTCTTGGTCATCGCTCATATTGTCCTGCTCGAGATCCTCCGGAGAGTCCTCCTCGCTGTCGCTGTCGAAGGCGTTAAGAGCAGCACGAGCGGCGTCGACGGCCGCTGAGTTGTCGGCCAGCTTCTTCTTGATCCGGTTCCAGGCTGCCCGGGCAGATTCGGGGCCCTCGTAACCCGTGTCTAGTGCGAGTTTACGCAAATCAATCTGTTATTGGAAAGAGCGGTCTCGAGTTAGCCTTTGAGGTGATGCGAGACCTCAAGAAGATGAGGCGAAAGATGATGTTGAATTTAGCAAGATGATCGAAGAGGGAATGTAGGGAAAGAGATGTAGATAGGTAGGTAGGACTTTTATGCAACGGTTAGGGCATCATGTTTCTCAGGATGAACAGCTAAGTAGTAGTGATGATTGGTTGATGAAGTTGTGGGAACAACGGGCACAATGAAGCTTATAATGGAGATCGACAACAGCCGTGTGAATGGTGTTCAAACGCGCCAACGGAGCTAAGAAGCGATAGCGAGTCCATGAGACGTAGAGATATACAGCGCGGAGAGACGGAGGGGGAGAGAGAGAGAGAGAGAGTTGGGACAGTGTTACTTACCTTTCCTTGGCCATCGTCGGTGATGCCCATCAAGCAGGATAGAGCCTTATATAGAATATCCAACTCTCGATTGGTCAGCTTATCGTGGATGGTATAGGTACCGCGGATCTTTCCCCGCCTGCTGTGCTTGTCCCGTCGACGAGGCATCTTGAGGATCCTTCACAGTGCTCAGTGGTGTGTATATATAGGAAGGATAATTGATGGAATGATAGGGAGTTCGGGGTGTAGGATGGCGGAGAGGATCTCACGATGCTGGAGAAGCTGAAGAGAGAAAGAAGGATTCTAGGAAGGAGGGGGAGGCAAGCCAATTTATAGGTGAATTTCTGGAATATTTTTTTTTGGCTATCTGTGGGAATAGATAATCGCCCCCGACGATGACCTTGGCGATGACATCGTGGAGTAAACAGCTGCTTGTAAACGAAGACCCGCATATTGAGTACCTGAATACAAACAGCGCTGATGAGGCTTGTAATATTTGTGTTGGGATTTTGACAATCAAGAACTCTTAATAGTAGGACAACTTGATTAACATGTTGGGGATGGGTTAAGGGAAATGTTAGCTCCTTTAATAGTATTTAAGAATAAATGTCACTTAAAGTTCTTTTGATAAGACAGAGTTTACGTCTATGCTCTGGGGGCTTATTGCCAATGAGAGTACGTGAGAGCTCATGTTAATATTTTAACATGGTAACTTTCTATGTGGAAGCTATGTTGTCATATTTCTTTCTTAAATGAACTGGATCGAAAACCGTGGTGTAGACTTCAAATAGGTGAAGGCAAAGAAAGGGGTTGACATTAACGTTGGTTAGACATATAGGCTTAAGTCAACCTACACTATCTAGATCGAAATATAATTAACTGTAACAAGATGATAATCATAGTAGTAAAGACATATGTGTGGCCCTGTCCAAAGATACTCACCATAGTAAATTAGCACAAATAACCGGGCAGAGCTGTCTTTACATACAAAGGTGTAAATACTACCTAGACAGGAACATCTACATGGCTAGAATAGCATTGCAAACTGCCACTATTTGTTCAATTTCGGAATACTCTAGAATTTCTCTTCTATATAGACACTTCTGGGAGGCAAACCACCCCTTCTTATGTGAGTTGGCCCGCCAGTTGCAGGTAACAATGATATACAAGTAAGCCATACGGGAAGCTATACGGGAAGCAAAACTCAAAATGATATAGATAACTCTCGAAGAGCCACTAGACCAGTACTAATTATATATCTAACGAAGTCTGAAGCTAGGTCACTCGAACTATTTTAGTCCCTATGGAGTGTCGTGAGCCTGTCATAAGGCATCTACGAAAGTGGTCGCGCTCGGCAATATAGGGTTGGATTTCTTTGATGTGTGAGTCCTACGCAACCGTGATTCGATTTTTCATCATCCAAATCCAATAATTCATTGTAGAGGGCCAATATATACAGCAAGTGACTATGTAAAATCTAATGCTAATCCTCATCTTGTAAACCTGTTAGAGCGCCAGCTAAACCCTGCATGCGCCGACTAAGTAGATCGTCTGAGCTGTCGAGCTTAACTAGACTCCTCGACCCCCTACCACCTCTGATTCTCCCATTCGTCCTTTTCTTCTTTTTCAAAATGCCGTTTGTCTGCCCGCCTTCATGGTCATCACCAGATCTGTCGGTGGTTTCGTCCGCCCTTGGCTTGTTGTCGCTCATTGTCCTTCCCCTGACCCTGGTCATATTGATCTCAAGCGGGCGGTCTTCGTCCCCGCTGGATTCCGTATTGGCTTGGCGCTGGAACCTAGAGCGTCGCTGCTCGCGCCTCTCGCGGGAATCTGCCGTGTTTAGCAGGTCTTCTGCCCATTGCGCGCAACGGTCGATGAGTTTCCACGCTGGAGGGTAAACAGTGGGGAATTGCATGAAGCCGTGGCTGATTCCAGGGATTAGAACCAACTCGGCAACGTCTTTGTCGTCGAAATCGGCTGCGTTCTCTAAGCCTTCCATGCCCTGCGAGTCGCGACGAGAGTAACAAGCATGTTTGATACGACGCAAACGACCGGCGAATATAACGGTGTCGTCAACTAAGGGATCTCGTTCGCCTGTCAGGAAGTATGTTTTAGGGAAGCGCTGTAGGAGGGCGTCGGGCGCTAAAATTGGAGACAGAAGGTATTCCTGTGAGAAATCGGGCCGGTTGTGCGGACCAATGTACAAGATGATCATGGCGCGCATCATCTCTGGTGTGATAACGCGATCGTTGAAGTACGATATCATCGATGCCATGGCCAAACGCGTGCGCATGGGCTCAGGGTGATGAGATAGAGACTCGCCCTCTCGCTGAGACGCTGGCGTTGCTGGTTGAGGCTTGGACCATGTTTGTGGGCTTGCGTGTGAATACTCGGGGTGAGGGCTTTGGAGGGGCTGGTCTTTTGAGTCGTTGTCCGGCTTTGTGGTAGACACTTGAGGGAAAGGATACTCGTCTTCGTCGTCGGACTGATGAGGTGTACCGACTAGGTCGTTGTACTGCATGCTCTTGCGCTTCAGGTAGTTTTTATTCGTAACGCGCATCCTTCGATCCTTGATCAGCGACATTTGCTCATCAGACATCCAGTTGCCAATGTTCATGTCCAGAGCAGGGTAGAAGAGCAACAAGCCACAAGGTGTGGGAAGCTCCTCTTGGGCGAGGCCCGGCCGACGCTTGTTAGTAGCGGTTTCTATGACCATCAGCGTCATGGCCGTTGCGAGATTCCCGCCGGCACTGTCCCCAGTCACCACGATCTTCGGGATCTCTCGTCCAGACATTCCTATGCAACGACCCTTACTTTTGATAATGGTCGTGTACACATCGAAACATTCGTTAAGCGCATAGGGATACGGGTATTCCGGTGCCTTATGGTAGTCGAGACTAAGTATGGGAAGTCCGGTCTTGCCAGCCCAGGCGAGGAGCTTGTCATCGTTGCATCTCGGATCCATAGCCACAAACCCACCGCCTGGTATGTCTAGGATCATCTTATTTATGTGCTCGAGGTCTGAAATAGGCCCATCATAGTATAACCAACCAGAAACCGGCTCTTTGTAGTCACTCGTATTAGGGCGTGGTATGCGGATAGCTCGAGGTGGCCAACGTGTGAAACGGGGTCGCATCAAGTTCTGAAGAGCCCTGAGGTAGGGCGATGTTCCTTTGTTCCAGCTGACACGTAGATGATCCACGGTCAGCATACCACGAACTTTACGAACTTTCTCGTCGGCCCGTTCGGCGGATACCATGTAGAAGACAGTAAAAACCATGCTAGCAATGTCCCTCAACCACTTTCTCCTAATCTTCATAGCGGTCCAGAAGCCCGCGTCAAGGGCAGTAAGTACCCAGGTAGCGCGAAAGTAGGTGGCGTCGTACATGTTCGCCATAGGCTCTGGACTCGCCAGCCCTACGAGTGTGCTGAAATTCCGGGCCGCGTAGAGGTACATCATGGTAAAGACCACGATTTGCCACCCGGTTAATTTCTTCGAGGAGAGCCTCGATAAGAACCGTACGAACGGTGGTCCATGGCGATTACCTCTATGACGCCGTAATCAGCGTTGTTTTGAGTGAACTAGGTGAGTATCTAGACATACCTATAGAGATAAGCTGACCAGAAAGTGAGGACCGCTAGAACCTGAAGTCGTCGCGACTTGGCAGAAGGTCTACCAAGGACATGATCTATCATTTCGAATGGGAAAGGGTATAGACGTTTAATATATTACGCGTATATAAATGCGACATGCCAGTCTTTGGATACGGCAGAGGGTTCGGACAAGGGAGATAAGAAACCCAGTGATGCTAGAACATCAACCAAAGGCGCGGTACTGCCGGCAAGATATGGTAACAATTAGGATTTATGGAAATGTAAAACTAGTTTATAGAGATCTGGAGAAGGAGACGAGAGGCTGCGGCCCCTTGGGGATGGTAAGGCCGGGCGACTGAGCTAATATCGGATGTTGTCGAGTCAGGTAAGGTATGAGATCACAAGCTAATCAATCGCGACAACAAATGCAAGACAAGTAGACCCTCGTGGCGCCTCGTGCAGCCTCGCGCAAGCAAGAACAAAGCACTCGATTGTGGCGGAATGACTGGACAAAGTGTATTGAATTGACAAGGCGGAGTATCGGGGACAAAGTTATCGATAGGTCTCGAAATCGACTTGTCAAAGTCAGACAGAAGAGGCTTCAGACAAGCTGTGGTACAGCATAGCTGGCGGACTCTCGGGAACCGAGCATGTGATGTGAGCCAGCCTGTGACGTTTTCGTTGTCAGCTTACTGACATGTGAAAGTGATCCGCAGCTGGGTGTTTGACGCCAAGTTGCCGAGCTGGGGCTGTCCAGTGAGCATCCATACCGACAACCCCGCTGAAGGGGTCCCCTCATGGCGCCCCATAGTGCTCCCCTTTGCCCCCAATGGTCCCCTATCCTGCCCTATGGTACCTCTGGGATTGGTTTTACGGTACTGAATCAAAATGGGAATCTCGCCTGGAACCATGCTGCTTTTAGCCTGAGCCTAGCCTGAGCGAGCCCCCGACGGAGTTGATGTAATGTACACAACCAGTCGTATAAAAGCAACATGCTTTTATGGAATGTTACCACTTGCAACCCAAGTATTTACTCTTTCATTAGACTAAAAAGGTCCAACAATGCTTCTAACATTAAGACGCTCAGGGCTCTGTATGTATATATAGTAGTACCTGCGTCGTATACATGACGACTCTTGCCCTCGACAAATGCGATTCGAAGTAGAGACTATCTGTAGGTGTCATCGAAATTAATGTCTATCTTCTTCTTCCATCGGCTACCACGGTGAACTGTGACAAGCCCAATATGTTTTAACCCATCCTTACTCTCGACTTCATATCCGACCGGGGGGCATTTCAGCAAGGCCTCTTGTAACTCATCATCAGTGTAGACGGAAGTATTCGGCCCCAGGTCTCGATTTATAGTTTCTGCTAGGTCCAGAATATGTCGTACCGTGCCGATGTTTCGACGGTTAAGCTCAATCAAATTGCTGCCAACGGTAGTACGCCATCTTGCCACCCAGCAACCAATGATCCATATTGCCTCTAAAGCGACAGCGACCGTCAGGATAAAACTAGAGAAGCCCCAAATGTAACCCGACGTGCCAATGCATGAATATTGGTTGCTAATGGCCCAGTCCGCTTCCAAGGGCTTCCCTTGGTAACACGGACATTCGCCTGTACTTGAATTCCACCACGAGCAGTCGAAGTCGCCAACGCCAAAACTTAGAAATGGAGCTGGTAAAAAAAGCGTTTCATTTTCCAAAACTAAAGTGGAGTTGTACGGCACGATTCCTGGACCTAAAGACCTTGTGCCGTTAAGTTGACCGTCGGCCCACCCGCTGCGGTTGAGGTAGAACATAGCCTCTTGGTAAGAAGGCGAGGTTCGGGAAAACTGAGATCCTATGAGTACTTGTAAAAGCCTAGGCGCGTTCCACACGTCACGCGCGGAATTATCATAGAAGAACAAACCATCCCGTTCTTCAACAATGTGTGCAGCCGATCTTGTCCAGTTCAGTGTCGTATTTACCACGTGATTGGTAGGGAGTTCGATAAAGCTATCTATGGGGTTCGACGTATTATCGAAAGAGTGAAAGTAATTTTGGATGCCGTGCTTCGTTTTCGCGTCTATGTTCGCTTAATGAGTTGACTTCGAATTGTGTTGTGGGTTCCGTGTTTTCAACTCACAATAGAAGATATCATTGAAATCAGAGGAATTTGTTGGCAATTTCCAGGGGGTCCCAGGGCCGGGCACTTCGTTCTCATCAAAATCATACGCCGAAGAAAAGGACGGGCCAAGAACAACAGAGCCTAGGAACCCAGAGAGTCTGGCGTCGTCGGTCACCCAGCATAACGTCAAATCTTCAGATTTGATTGGCACATAGGTTTTTCCGGACAGACTGTACGCGGTGATACTGGGACTGGCGTATCCCGTAGATGCGGTCCAGATTGTTGGAAATACAAGAATATAACCGATCGCAAACGTCAGCCATGCGCAATATAATCGACAATTCGTCCAATTCTTCCCAGAGGTCATTCTTAGAGCCGCAGTTAAAGATGAAAAAGAGTCCGTTCGAAATAAGAGAGCCAGAAGAAAGTCGTATGTCAACCCCGACGTTTCTAAGCAGTAAGTGACAATATGGGTGGCGACTCGGTAGAGCCACCAAGCGTGGAAAAAGCGTAAACCTTGTCCAATGAAAGTGTCCCATGCGAGATCGAGTAGCTTTGCTTGTGTGAATGATAAGTCTTCGCGTACCACCACATTGATAAAGAAGCGGCTTTCGAACCAGGAAGCTGTTGCTGCCAGGCAGGAATCGTAATCAACAGGGACCTTCTGGAAAGATGCAAGAGCAATAATCGCATACACCAGCACCCCAATCGTGGCCATATTTACCACAACACGGAGGAGCATGTGCACAGCTTTGTCGCCATTATATCCATGGAGTTGCCTTGGCGGTAGCGCCCTGGGCCACCGGTATTCCGTTGAAGCGTTAAGGACTAAGCGGTCTGTTTCGGCTCCCAGGCTATCAGTTGCAGCGTATGAGTTTGAAGGGGTCGGCCGTTCTTGTCTTCGATCGCTGGAAGAACGGTGCTCGGGAGCTTTGCAATTCCACGCCTCTCCCATCAACCAGTCATCGAGAGCATTGTCCATAATAGGAGAAGACAACGGCAGCATAAATGGCCTGGTCCAGGATTTGACGTATAACAACCATATGAAGGCAGTATGACTTCTCCCGCTGAGCCCATTACTCAGTATTTATTGAGGTTTGAACACGCCCTGGGGGCCTGCGGCTCGCATACAGAAACTAGGCGACTGGGGGATTTTGGGGGCAGGGCTAAATGCGCCCTTTTATCTATTAACGCGCTCTTCCACCCGATTTTTGCTGATGAAAACAGGAATCCTACCTATTGAAACTGTCTGTCTTCGGAGGGGTGCGCCCCTGAAACTCTACTGCGCTGGGATTATATTTTGCCTTCACTGGGCGGAGCGTAGCACTCGGACTTCTCACGCTCCTTTTGAGCCCAAGCCTCTGTGTTGCGGATGGGCGCTGTCGCAGCGGCCCGACCGTCGCCTCGAACGCACCGTGACGCGTTCCTCATCGAGAGGCATTGTAGTCGAGAATCAAATAACCCAAATAGTAGGTCGTCTCCTTTTTGAGAATGTGAAGAACAATAGCTGACCTGTTGAGACAGCGAGTATGCAAATAAGAGTTTCTTCTACCTCCGTACCACAGAATGGTGTGGTGAGGTTTGCTGGGTCACACGTCTCGTCCAACGTTCTATAAGTGCTTGCTAGGCTTAGAGGATGTTGTGTGATGCTGTGCAGCTGTATTCAATACCGTTGGTGTATCGTAGGATTAGATTAGAATGTGACCACCACTGCGCCGCTCTTCTTTTCTCTCTGTCTTATGGCATTGTTAACAACCTTGGAGGCGTCAATGGAGAGAAAAAAACGAGATGAGAAATAGAGAAGGCTGCCTACTAGCAACATGATAATAAATGAGAACAAGTTCAAGTACTTAGATAGTTAGGAGTGTAACCAAGTGAGTCTGACGGCTGCCAACGATAAGCGTGGTTGGAGAATGAAATAAATACTTAGGTATGCAGGAATCCCCAAAACATAGATACTAAACTTAGAGCAAACTGTTTCCCGGCCGCAAAGTGTTGTGCAGCCAATAGTTAGCTCTACATGCCTCTCTCATACGGTACGGCGGCCGTGGTGGCGGCGATTTCATCTGGTCGCGCGTGTCGGGGTAATGGTTTCCTGACAGAGCTAATGTGCGACCACAGTTGCAAGTCTGTTTGTTTCGTACCTTATTTTATCAAGGTCTATCAAATCGGAGACAAGCCGGTGTTTAGTTAGGACTCTTTAGTCCCTCCGTTATGAGAAGACGATAACGGCCAGACTACCCAGAGGGAGCCTGAAAATGGAGCTCCGAGGCAACCAAAGATAGAAGAGCTGGAATACCCAATTGATAGAAGTTGGCCAGTCCCGAAGAGTGTCCCGTTGGAGGTCATGTTGAAGCGACAGACGCGGGGATACTCTTGCCGTTTTCACCTCCAAGCATCCCGGCCCAACATGCAGCATTTCAACACGGGATCCCGCGATATCAATGGGACAGCTTACCTACTTCTAGGGTAGCCCGTCGCCATATCGCCTGAGGTGTTACTTCGTGGCTACTTATAGATCTTCCTGACTCAAGAGAAAACCATAATGAGCCGACAGAGTGAGGGAATCCGCGATATGACAATCCGAATGAGAGATGGATACCTACCCTTACTTACACAGGTGTTGAGCTCTAGCTAGGTACTGTAAATGAACGATGGGTTAAGTTGGAGGCACGCAAACACGCTAACTACGGCATAACACCCCTATCCCAATACAGTAGGTACCTTCTTTAGGGCGCATAGCTACGTGGGATTGCAGCGACATCGGAACAAAAAAAAATTAATTATCGATAACAAACCGGGAGCTGTTGCAATACGCATAATGCGACGAAGCAGCAATGCGCACTCCAACTATCACAGTACCTAGGTATCAATTGCCTTCCATCCGACTACTTAAAGGGGGCATCTCCAATTCCTTTCTCAGAACTTCTCTGCTAAGTCGTTTTGACCTGCGAGAGCTCCAATATCGACCGTCCGACGCCCACCTGTTCACATTTCAACGCTGGGGATCGATAGTGTGTTCCACTTGAGGGGCAAGTTGCTCTCCCCCAAGAGTCACACTGTCTTTGACTCACCAGCGGCTTGGGTACGTATAGTTAACTCACTTAGCTAAATATCAATACCTCATATGAATACTGGCATGGGCGCTATTTTCCTACCGTGGTCCTAAACTCTAGTGGATCCCCAATGATCGTGGGCAATGGCTGAATGAACGGCTGACCGGGAGTATAGTACCCCCTCCTATACCTGGATCGATTTTCGAGATCTCTTGATCATGGCGTTGCGACTAACTACACGGGCTGTCTTCGCCGGCAGTATCAGGCGGTTGTCTTCGCGGGCGACGGCTGCGGCCACGACGACTTCTTCCTCGAACCTCTCCCCATCGATCCAGCAGTCTATTAGTCACGATGCCTCTCTCCCCAACCCCGACCCAGCAGAGGATTCCCCAAGCTCGACCTTGACAGCCCAGCATTTAAAACACATGGTCGCGACATACGCCCGCCCTTCGGTCATGTTTGTGAAGGGAGAAGGATCGTACTTATGGGACTTGGAGAACCGCAAGTACCTGGACTTCACTGCTGGGATTGCCGTCAACGGTCTTGGCCACGCCGACCCTGCGCTCGCTCGACTCATTGCAGACCAAGCGTCGACACTGCTGCATACTTCGAACCTTTATTTTAACCCCTGGACTGGTGCCCTCTCCGAGCTGTTGGTGGAGAAGACGTTGCAGTCGGGCGCTATGCACGATGCCTCGTCCGTCTTCGTCTGTAATTCTGGTTCAGAAGCAAACGAAGCCGCCATCAAGTTTTCTCGCAAGGTTGGCAAGACCTTGGACCCTACTGGTTCGAAATATGAGCTGGTCTCGTTCAAAGGTTCTTTCCATGGCCGAACCATGGGTAGTCTATCCGCGACCCCCAATCCTAAATACCAGGAGCCCTTCTCGCCCATGGTTCCAGGCTTTAGGTACGGCACATTCAACGATGTCGGCGCTATTAATGACCTAGTCACCGAGAAGACGTGTGGAGTTATAATTGAGCCCATCCAGGGCGAAGGAGGTGTCAATGTCGCTACCGATGAGTTCCTCATCGCATTAGCAAAGCGATGTCGTGAGATGGGAGCCGTTCTGATCTATGATGAGATACAATGTGGCCTGTCCAGGACGGGTACCCTTTGGGCCCACAGTCACCTACCGAAAGAGGCTCATCCAGATATAATCACTAGTGCAAAGGCTCTTGGCAACGGATTCCCAATTGGTGCCGTCATCACTAACCGCCACGTCAGTGACAAAATCAAAGTTGGTGACCACGGCACAACGTACGGAGGGAACCCCATGGCGTGCCGTATAGCGCATCATGTTGTTGAGCGACTGGCAAATCCTACCCTGCAAGAAGAAGTCCTCGCCAAGGGAAAGCTTTTGAAAGAGGGTTTTGAACAACTTCGTCATGAATTCCCAGATCTGATCGGCGAGGTTCGGGGGCGCGGCCTGATACTAGGCGTCCAGTTGACACAAGATCCGTCCCCTATCATCAAGGCCGCTAGGGAGAGAGGGTTGTTAGTTATCACATGCGGCACAAACACCCTCAGGTTTGTTCCACCTTTGACTATAACCGATGACGAGATTCGAACCGGGCTACGTATATTATCGGACGCGATCAGGTCGACTCAATAAAGCGATTTCGAAAGCCATGCAAATAGACGGAAGCGTTGTACCAGAGAACATCGTCCCTTGCAAGCGTCTCTTAATATTAAATCGTCACGCGTCCAATCCTAACTATTGTTAGGTGCATTAATCATCGCTAGACCCTCGGCTCATGACCACGTAAAATTCATCATATATCATAGGCAAATACGTACAATATTGGCCTGTTCCTTAGCAGGACGGCCGAAGTCGGATCTAGTTTCACAATGTTCAGACCAGGCACGTCATATCTCGATGCAGGCTATCTACATAGATGTTTGGTAACCGCTTGAAATTGGGTTGACATTGTACCCTGTCCTATCGAACCATTAACACGGCAGACCGGTACTGTTATTTAGTCACTGAGATGATCCGATTGGTTGTGACATCCCTGACGCACAACATAAATTTCCCGCCGATCAAGAAGCAAGGCATACCTAGTCTAGAAAGTGATGCTTTCTTCATGGCCAACCGCGCGTACTTCCCTACGGGAAATCGAAACAGGACTGCGCGCTTTTGCCAGGGGGCTCTCATTCATTTTCACGTAGCACGGCATGAATTATCAAAAACGCAACACGGCGCTGCGATTGGTCATAAATAGCGAGTGACGACGAGGCCCAATAACTGTGTCATTGTTGCAATGATCGAGCTGAAGTCTGACCAGACCGTGCGGTGGTAACGGCCAATGCAGAGATGGATTTGCGGCACATGCTTGCGACCCTGGGGCATTTTAGCTTCGTTTGCTGACCTTAGGCAGTTAGTAATAATCGTGCAGAAAGAACTGCAGTCAGCTAGTAGGGATTTCTGGCCTTGTTCTGGCGGTCTGCGGTGGGCATCTCTCCCCCGCCAGCGTACTGAGGGAGCCTCCCATTATATTAGCTACAGCGATGTTGACACGTCAGATCAGTCCGTCTAGCTTGTAGAATCTTCCTTGCCCTGTCTCGTACTAGATTTCTATTCACACCGGGAGATCAAGCAAGGACCGCTCACCCTTGCTGGAGAGACCACATACCACTCGGTAGCGTGATCCCGGGCTTGCCGCTGGCCATCTTTCAACGGATCAATCCGCCAGACGTAGCCTATGCAGGGATCCTAGTCAGCCCTGCTGAAGCCATAATACCAAGCTTTCTGTCGTCTTTACCAAGTCCTTCTTTGTACATACGAGGAGCCCTCCCGTGTCTAGCATTTACTGGATAAACTGGCCGTCTTGGACTCTTCTCATGAATGAGATGACTAACATCAGATGGTGGTTCTGTTACTCCCCGAGGAAAACTGACGACCGAAATCGAACGATGGTAATCTAAACCCATCCCACCGCCTTTCCGAGCACTTGTCCGTCGTTGGCAAGCTGATTTTAGGTACGAGGGACAGACCTTGCCGTTAGTATATGATGTATAGCAGTACGATGTATCCTGGGCCATTTCCGCATACCTACCCCACCTACTAATTCATGGGGCATGTGGCGTACTGGGTTCATGGTTCTTACGTTGCAACGTAGCGGGAATATTCGAGGTGATAGCTACCTCCCCCTCATTACATTCACTATGTGTTCTCCAACATTACGGTCCAGCTCCTGGTGATCCCTTCTTTGTTTGTCTGTTACTCTAGGACGATTTTACGTATTTATTTGACTTCTGAGCCCCTGATCTTGCCTTAGACTTTTGATCCTACAGACTGTCTACTCTTATCAATTCCCTAGAGATTTACCTTATGAGAAAACACCATTTGCGACAATGGTTCACTTATCCCAAATTCCGCGAGATGGAGAGCTAGAAAGTCCGCTCCCAGATGCGGTGAAGAAAATTCAGTTACAATTAAGTAACTACGATGACACCTTCACAACCAGCGTCTATGGCTCAAAGTTCGCTGCCGAGGACCTTCCGAAACATGAGATGCCCGAAGGCGAGATGCCGAAGGAGGTCGCGTATCGAATGATCAAAGACGAACTAAGCCTAGACGGAAATCCAATGCTCAAGTACGTGTCATAGAAGCTGTAGTGAAGAAGAGGAATATGGATAATCTGATACCATCATAATAGTTTGGCATCATTTGTCACAACCTATATGGTGAGATTACCCTGTGTTCCGGCCTGTCCCTATCTTCAGGGTCAATCCATATGTTGCGTGAAGCGCAATTTCGATTGACAGTTGATTCTAGGAAGAGGAGGCAGAGAAACTGATGACGGAGTCGTTTTCGAAAAACTTCATCGACTATGAGGAATATCCCCAGTCGGCTGACATCCAGAACCGCTGTGTCTCCATGATCGGGCGCCTCTTCAACGCGCCGACATCGAGCGGCGATACCGCGGCGGCGGTGGGCACGTCGTGCGTCGGGTCCTCGGAAGCCATCATGCTCGCCGTGCTGGCCATGAAAAAGCGCTGGAAGAACAAGCGGCTGGCTGCTGGCAAGTCCGCCGACCGCCCGAACATCGTCATGTCGTCGGCCGTGCAGGTCTGCTGGGAGAAGGCGACGAGGTACTTCGAGGTCGAGGAGAAGCTCGTGTACTGCACGCCCGACCGTTATGTGATTGACCCCGAGCAGACGGTGGACTTGGTCGACGAGAACACGATTGGTATCTGCGTTATCCTGGGCACGACGTATACGGGCGAGTACGAGGACGTTAAGTCCGTCAACGACCTCTTGATCGAGAGGAACTTGGACTGCCCGATCCATGTCGATGCGGCCTCGGGAGGCTTTGTCGCGCCCTTTGTCGTTCCTGACCTTGAGTGGGACTTCCGGTGCGAGAAGGTGGTTTCTATCAATGTGTCGGGCCACAAGGTAAATGAATCAAGGCCAAGCATGCTCGAGAAATTTGAGGCTAAGTTTCCGTCTGTAGTATGGCCTCGTCTATCCTGGTATTGGCTGGGTCGTCTGGAGAGGTCAGTATTCTGAATCTCTTATACCCCTTTTCAATATGTCTTGGCAATTAGAGTTACTCCTGAAAATCTTCGTCTTTTCTATCGTAGAACGATAGTTACTAACGCTGTGCTCCTAAATTATAGCCGCGGAATACCTACCGCAGGAACTTGTGTTCAATATCAATTACCTTGGCGCAGATCAGTCGTCGTTTACGTGAGTACCATCCCCATTGTCTTTCTATATCGATTCTCCGCAAAAGGCAGAATCCTCTGTTTGGATTGGACTGCCAAGAAGACATATTATTAACTCTAAACGTTACAGGCTGAACTTTTCGAAGGGCGCTAGTCAAGTCATCGGACAGTACTACCAGCTGATCCGGCTAGGCAAGAAGGGTTACCGTGCTATCATGTCGAACCTTACGCGGACAGCGGACTACCTAACCCAGGCCCTTGAGGCACTGGGCTTCATTAGTATGTATTTCCCCTGCGACGCCTTTATTTTGGTTCCGGTTGCTGTTTGGGATTTGAAAGGCTGCTGCTTGTTCGGGCCTGGATCCTATCCGGACAGCATGGCATCTCCTATCTGTCTTCTATGTTGTGCCCAAGATTGGCATTGCTGACGTTGAGTGTTATAGTCATGAGCAAGAGGTCTGGTGAAGGTTTGCCATTAGTCGCTTTCCGACTCCCGGATAGAGGAGGGGATCGACACTATGACGAGTTTGCCCTCGCACATAGGCTCGTGAGTAATCCCTAGCATTCCCTTTCGCTCAAACTCTAGGTCCGCCGGTGCTGGGAGAGGACTCCTCTGGGGTTTCCCGCATCGCTGGAGCTCAGCGTGTAACTCTAACCCGTCGAGGCAATGAAATTACTAATTCTTGGTGTCATAGCGCGCTCGTGGATGGGTCGTCCCCGCGTATACCATGGCGCCACACACGGATAACCTCAAGATGCTGCGCGTCGTTGTCCGAGAGGACTTCACCAAGAACCGCTGCGACGCACTCCTCTGCGACATCAAGCTCTGCCAGGGCATGCTAGAGAAGATGGACCGAGACTCGATCAAGGCGCAGGAGGATTACATCCGCGAGCACGCCTTGAACAGTGTCGAGGCGAAACACAACCACCCTCGATTCCGGGTAAGTTTTATTTTTCGAACCATTCTTCCTCATCCTCCCTACCCCCTTTGCCTCTGCTGGGAGCGAGGTGTTTGATTCGGTGCTGATGGGTGCCATGCAGAAAGAGAGACATTCTATCCAGGGCATACATGGAAAGACGCACGCTATCTGCTAAGTTGGAGGTTGGCAGAGATGTATCCGTTAGGGTTATCTATTGAGGTTATCCGGTCGGCTCTGTGAGTTGCTTTTGATGACATCGCGTAGACTATCTGGTTGCTTGGATGCTTTCCTAGACCTAGGGCGATAAGCGGGTTATACTACTGCGTTATATTGTCTCGTATCATGAGGGAATAGAAATTATGCTATTGTGCTTTCTGTAGTAGTGTCTCTTTTCCGTGAATATCTGCAGTACGAAATACTTAGAAGAGGCTATCGGTGGGAACGTGGTATGAGCATAGGTAAGAATCAACTCTGAAGAATACACACACTTGTTTCTTCTGGAGATAGAGAGGCTTATAGATAAGGAGAGGGCCGAAAATTCTCTATAGTCTCCTACCTACACTTGTAGGCAAGTACGTGTTGCAATGATAGTAGACTAGAGCAATGAAATAGGGGGTAGTAGCTTAGATGAGAATATTAGGCATCATGTTATTAGCAGTTAAAGAAAAAGGGCGAGATAGAATATGGATAACAGACTGCGCTTCCATAAATATTGCGATGGGCATCCCACAATCATGCTCTGATGATCATAGGCTTTTCCTTGAGTGTTGCGTGTTCTCGGATGCTTAGTCCATCAACACCATTGCCGTAAAGATTGGCTCTATCACGGCCTTGATCGCGAGAGCATATGGCTACGCAAAAGTAGCTAACAACAGTCCTTTTCGATAATGTGGAGGTATAGTGCTAGAGTCCCATTGCGTGACAACTTTTTAGAATGGCAAGTTGCGGAGTTTGGAAGTTGGCTTAACGTCGTTGGTATATACATTATCAAGACACCATATGAGGATTATTATCACAGCTGCCGTAGAGAAAAGGATTAGGAGATCATACGACTCGGCATATAAATGAGTCTATTTGGTAACAATGATCTTGTATTCACCGTCTATGATTCGTCCTTGATCTTCCTCCCGTACCTCATCGACCTATTATTCGAACAATAAGTATTGCCGTATTATAACTCCTTTTGTAATGCCTTCTGGCTCTACGAGGCACTACATCGACTGCTTTCTCGGCGCATCACTTATTCATCACTTTCTAATACAGCGGAATGAACGTCATGATTTATGCGCCGCGCATCAAAGCACACCCAATTGCATGAGTGACGTCTAACGGCGATCCCTCCCCCATCGGCATGAACCGCACTCTCGTTACTGGCCACTTCCACGTGTGTCCGACATAATCTCTTCCTGAGAGTGGCGATGAAAATGATTTCCCTCTGTACACAAATCAGTGCCGGCATCCGCTGTTATGATAATCGTCGCCATGGATATCGCCATTTCCGGCTGCTTACGCAAAAATCCTCACGGCATGGACAGGGGGTCTGCTATTGCACGTCTACATAGGTAATCAAATGCGAACCGATGGCAAAGTTCAGCCTCAGTGCTCGCCCAATTACGTGGTCTTGGAATCCTGCGCGCCCGCCGAAGGAGGCCTCGAAGCATGGCAATGCCCAACAGACTCATGCGATGCGGTTACGCCAGAACATCCATCCACCGTTTACTAGCTTAGCTATGCGTACATACCTACTTACGTGCTCGCAGCTCATGTGCCGCATTCCGCAGTGCCTGGGCTGACTGGGGTAGGGATTGCATCTCATAGCCAACCACCTGATCTTACGTAGGCGAAAGTTGCGCGTAGGAATTTGGCAGTTGGGCGTTCGCGACCGAACTTCTAGAATTTCCCCATCTTGAATTTGGATGCACCTGAAGCTCGCGTATCAAAGACCGCATTACGGCAGCGCTAGGCGAAGCAGGCAAAGCCTTGTCTGCTGTGGCACATGCTTTTCTGATGGGACGGGTAAGCTACGAACACTGATGATGCCATTTCCCCATTCATGCGTCCGTTACAGGTTGTGGTTAGGCGAAGGTCTAGAGCTGGGCACCTCCGGCCGCCGTCGTCTTGCAATTCGAGTCATTCCCACTGCAGAGTTCCTAATTAGGCGGCTTACATTGATGTGATCACCATCGTTGATTGACTTGGCAGAAGGGAAGGGCACTACTGCTCTGGCGAGAGGTTCGTTTTGATACCACTACGTCTGATCGCAACCGTGGATTGGAAGAGTCTAGATTTTTAGCTCGAGATGCTTCATTATGCACGTCATTAGACGGACTGCGCATGCTCTGTCTGTATCAAATGAAGAGGCTAGAGAAACGTCGATCACGACAGGAGGCATGTACCAAAAAAAGAAACTGGGACGACGACAGCGAGAGAACACCGAGAACTGGTACTCGGAGCACAGCAGAGTGAAGGTTCAGCAGCGAATCGGATGGGATACCCAAAAAGGGAGCTAACGCTACTGTAGACATCAACTCGGCTCCGTTCCGATGGGAATGAGAAGGATAGAGAGAACACGCGCCCGCTGCCAGGTGGGAGAGACGTGATAAAAATAACATGATGTGCTGTTTCAGGACGACATAAAACAGGGCTAACGGTTACCTGCTGGAGATCATTAGATAGCAAACATCGGTGGTAGCAAAGCAGTGTGCAGCGATCGCCAGTAGTCATTGTAGCGACTCATCGTCAGCTTGCAGTGGTTCAGTGACACAGCAGTAAATCGTTTCGGTAATCCAGAGCAGAGCCCAGAGCTTCGTGTTCTTGGATTTGCGCTTGGGCCTATGTGGCTTATTTGTTTGGGGAGGGTGTTTAAAGATCGCTCCTTAGGTACAGATCATACAATGCTGCTGTAGTAGCAGTCTAGAATATCTGCATGTCTTGGGGATGATAGGGGATTATGCATCGGCAACCTGCAAAGGGATAGATAGACAGACAGGGCACCCGAGGCCTGCATACATGCGCAGACAGACAGACAGTCAGGTCTTGCGGCAGACAGACAAGTTCCTCCGGTCGGCTTACCCAACAGCAACAACACAACATGCCCTCCTCCACTTTCTGCTCTCCGTGCCGTCCGTCCGTCGCGTAGCCCCGTTGTGGACTCTTTGAGGAACCTTCGCACAAGCTTCCACTATGTAGGTTAGACGGTGTCAGGGGGCGGGAGTAAGCGATGCAAGATTGCGTTGCTGCTATTTTGAGCCTCAGACGACTAACTGACCGCCTGGTCTGGTTCTAAAGGGAAAAGAGGAAAAAAGGAAACATGCCCATTTGACGGGATGGTGCCGTACGAGTCAAACGACCCTGTTTAGTTTTGCGGTTTGTGACGTGCATCGTCGCGAAAACGAAATGCACACCCGGACCTTGCACAAGGTGGTCGCAGATCGCGCGCCATGTTCGCAGTAGCAGCAGCAGCAGCAGCAAATCGCCAGGACAAGGACCAGCCAACCAACCAACCAACCCTATGCAGGTTCAGGAAACGTGTTTTAAAAATAGAAATAAATCGGTGCTGTTGGTGCAGCGCCCCAGGTTTGACGTGCTGCTGGGATTGACTCTGGAGATACGAGCGAGTCACGACAAAACATGAATGCCCTCATCTTCGTTTGTTGTTCGAGTGGACATTCCCCGCCTTCAGGTGGCCAGGCTCATTTTTTAACCGGGGGAGACCGAATGTGTACTTAGCTACAGAATAACCTGGCTCTATATTACTTACCGACCTATTAGGTATACCGTTTCGTATTTCTGGGGTTACCTCTGCTGACGAGATCGCAGCAATCCTCTATTCGGCTGGGACCCCTGAAGTGCTTGCAACCCCAGCCGCATTAGCCGCCGCAGGGACGCAGTGGAAAAGTTCCTGGATCCTGGATCAGAGTCGCTGCGATTCATGCAGGGAGGCATGGCCGATTGGAAACTGCGGCTCTCTGGCAACCTCACCAGCGGGCTCGGTAGCATTGTGTCTGTATACACCTAAGTTTGTAAGTGTGTGTGTGTGTAATTGCTTGCCCTCAGGAAGAGGCCGCTCAGGTAGGTCGCGGCGATCTACGCTCCCCGGATGCGCGACTCGAGAACGGCTAGGGTAGCAGGGGAGGGGGGTTTTGGGTACTGCGAATCGGATGGTCTCCTCTCGCCAATTAAAAGCAGTGTCGTTGGACCAATGTCCATGGTGGTGATACACGGTTCGTTCGTCGCACCACATACTTACTTACATGCGAGAAACATGGCTGTACCACGAAAGACTAAACTATCTTGTTTCGCATAACCTTGGACCGCATGGTAGGTGGATAATAGAGCGGCGGCGTACGACGGTATCACGTCGACACAGGATGCAGGCAGCAGATAGCAAACACAAAACCTCGGTTGTGTCCGTAGCCAATTGGTGGACGCTTGCGTTCTTCAAGTGGTCATGTTACGCGGCGACCAGACGAACTAACCTAGAGCAGAGGCTGGGGGAGGCTAGATCGCTATGGTTAGATCTCCGGAGCAAACGGCCACCCGGAAATGTTGCCTGTAACTGCGGTGTGCCGGACGTTACCCGACTCCTTAGCCAGGGGGCCGGGATAACGTGAAATGTGCTGCGCGTACACGGAAGCCGGCAGCGATGCTGCGCTGACAGTCGTGGATAGCATTGTACAAGTCTGAGTAGTATTCTGAACTGTAGCATTGAGTAACACAACGAGTTACCAGGAAAGTATGATTCTGTGAACATCACCTATATCGTAGTATCTACAGTAGAGGTTCTTTCGTTGCTGCAAGTATATAAGCAGCATTCTGTGAAAGTAAGCATCCTTCGAGCTATGCCATGATGCAGGGGTCTTACCACTGACAACCACGTTGTGTATGTAGGTCAATAGGGCAGGCCGTCATACGGTATACGGTTGTTCCGATGTTATTATGCAGTAGACGGCAATAGTGTGTATACCTAATTGTCGCTGTCATTAAGTGATACGGGCTCAGCTAGTTTGGGTTACTGGGTCACAAGACTACAAGGTTCTTCGTCTCATAGCGGTATGCGGCTATCTAGATAGTGTCGTCTTGAGCATCGTCTCTGCTCCAGGTCTCCGAGATAGACTACCGCCCCAATGTAACCTTATATCACTTGATGGGACTATACTGTAAGATGGTAAGATGGCCTCCTGCAGCTCGAGCACAGATGCGTACATACAGAGTAGGGTTGGCTGCAGCTACCCGACTGGCAGTCCCCCAGACATCGCCTAGGTATGTAGGTCTGTATAGTAAGGAAATCTGGCCCGTGCATCTGAAACAGGCCTGTGGCTCGTCGCACTTCTTCAGTATCTATTTTCGTCGCAGGCGTGGCGACGCGGTCATCAGTTAGTGCAGCTGTCTCTACATACATTGTACAATGTACAGCGTGGACTGATAGGTTGGACCATACAAGAACAGGGGGTCGAGATGTCTCTCCCTGACAACTTGCAAACATTATGCAACGTAGTGTAACGCAGGACACTGGCGTGGACAGGATAGCGGCACCGTCACCGTCGTCAAGACCGGGCATGGCAGAGAGCAAGGGCTGTTGAACGAGGTGATGGGCCTCGGGAGTTACTCCATAGGTGGCTCCGCATATTCAGTGAGAGAGAGCGAGGGAGCGAGGTATGGTGTAGTGTACATACATGGTGGAATGAGATATGCCGGCTCCTGCAGGTTGACTGCCCAGGGAGGCGTTCAGGGGTTTGAGGGAGACTACGGCTATTGCAGTAAGTATGGTGTTGATGGCATGGTCTCCAGCATACGTGCCTCTTCATGCACGTGTAGGGATGGGTAGAGAAGCAGACGTTCACCCCTCATTTTCCACGATGTAACCAGGTTAACAAACACAGGACTTCTCTCGGTATCGTCGTCAGTAGGGTAAATGATTAATAATAATTACCCGTTGTCGATGCTGCGAGTTCAGATAGTCGGGTTATTTAGCGCTGATGAGGGGCACGGCCGAACGAATCCCTGACCTTGCTATTTCTTCCCCTCGGTGAGTGGCCATTTAGCGAGGGCTTCTCCATTGTAGATCCCCTGCGACTAGCCGGAATGTGGGTGGAAACTTGCTAACGGTATAGACATGGGAGAGCGCATCTACGATGCAGCAAGCCGCTAATAACGTGAAATTGAGTATGTACTGTAGTATGTTCGTATGTGAAGATGTGCGTATGCATATTTGGAGTAGATTATAACTTCCTGAATACATGCTCTGCCGTATGTTGGTCTCGGGTTTAAGCATATGTCACGTCTGATGAGTTTGATGAGTAGAAATTGAGTCTTAACTCGTGAGATGTAGTCATTCATTCTCTAAGACTGATTTCCCTACCTTACTAACTTCCCATATAACGTGGCCTAATATCGATACTTCGGGTAACTGAGTAGATATCTCAACTTCGTATGTATCTACCTATGGTATGTATTGCCTCTGTCGAGGGATTGGCGATTCAAGATACTGGGCCTCGGCTAAGCCGGAGGATGCCGAAGGCCCGGCAAGCTTAAGCAGCCTTACGCAAATCCGGCAGTACCTCAGACGCGTGACAAACTGGTTCGGGCAATCAAATCCATGAAGGAAGGAAGTCTTATTTATTATGGAGGAGCTGGTGACCCTTAATAAGCCTTCTTGGCCTGGGAGCTACAGAGGGATTTCGGTTGCTGCCCGGTCCAGATTCCAAGGTGCTACTAACTAATGCTAGTTTCCGCCGATCGCACAATGAGATTACCTACATGCGGTGCTCTACAGTACGCAAGCGGCATAGCACTACACTGTAGTTAGTGTTAGTGGTATTTGGCATCTCGAGAAGCTCCTTTCACCCCTCAGATTACCTACTCCCCTGCAACTACTGGTGTTCCGCCGCGAAGACCGCGTCTAGTGTTAGTTAGTGTTAGACTGCTAGTCAGTAGATCTCCTACTATATGCAGTGTCCAATGCCGTTCAATTACGGGAGAAAGCGGGGAGAGAAACGAAATGGTAATTGCCCGGCAGCGTGAAACAGGGCGAATTTCTGCAAGCGGCCATAACGACTACCGACTTGACAATATAGAGTATATAACTTGTGGCAGTATAGGTATTGCAACAGGCTCGGAAATACGATATCGACAAGAACCCGACCAATCACAGACGACAGAGACGGGTTTTGAGAGAAATAGAGTCGATCTCACCTCTCCAACAAGCCACTAATAGCTCAATGCAGAGTGTCGATGGATTACAGGCTACCCGTCGGGAAGCTTCCGGTACCACACATTATTTTCAAGGGCTGCAACGTGGCCTGCCTTTGGTATAGTATGGTAGCGAAACATCCAAAATAGGTACCGATACCGATGCTACACTACACTACGGCACGAAATCTGGTCGTGGCCATCATCCCAGAGCTCCTCCCAGGTCGGTCCCAAGCAGACCCAGGACACCGTCCAGGCTCGAGCTTCCATCCCTGTGTACCGTGCTGTAATTTGCTTCCCGAGGAGCGACGCAGTGCGTGTGTAGTAGACCCGCAAAATGATTTCAGTATCTCGGTTTGAATTACGTGTCGGGTTGTCTGACCAGCGACGTTGGCCATATGGGGTAAATTAGTAATATTGAGGATACCCGTAGCAGACCCGTAGCGCCTCTGTCCCGATATAGGATATTAGCCTGCCTCTAATAAGCCCAGCGAAACCAGAGGCTTGGTGCGGCGCAACGATGAAACAACCGGCTGAAGAATCGTGCAAGGGTGAGCCGACCTAGTCTCCAGGTGGCCTGCTAGCTCGACCTGGCTACATAAGTACAGAACATCTTATTATTATTAGTCCCTTGGCAACTAAGAGCACACACCTACCGTAACCTGCCAATGGCTACCGATGGTTGATCTCATGATCCAATCAGTGCCGTACAGCTGTATGTTTTTACCTGGGTAGACCTAGGTGGATTACCTAGATGGGACATTACTACAGATAAACGACGATGGGGGAGAGATTACCCAGATAATACCCAGGTAGCTGAGATGCCGAATAGCGCGCCTATGTATACGTAAGTTTTCTCCGGGGAGAGTCCCTCTCTCGCCTGATCTTGCTGATGCCCGGTAACAGCATGGCTACTAATTATACATACAGTCGTACGTCCGGAGCAATTTGTTTACGCCGTAACCTAGCGTAGATATGGTGACAAACGCTCCGTGGTGTATACGTAGGTAGGTGGTGAGCTATGGGCGGTTCAGCATCCGGCCCGTGTGCACTGTCATGGTCAGGGAACCCGGACGCCGGTAGATTGAACACTATCTGCTAGATTCTACACTACGGCAAGGGATAATAGTGTAGCGCTGCCACCCGAAGAAATCTCCATCCCCCTGGCGATCTTGTACACATTGGGTTCAAGAGCACGAAATGTGGTAGATGCCCAAGCATTCTAGCCCGTTGCCGACTGCCCGAGTTGGGACAAGTTGCTGAGTTCGGTGGTAATTCGCGCTTATGCGCCACCAAAGTGGCTATTGCAAATATGGTAGGATACAATTTGGGAACTTGATGCGAGTGCATAATAAAGATATTATCTAGCTGTGTCAAACGGAATAGTCCTACTGGGCTTAATATAATAGGCGATCCGGGCTTACGCGCGTGAGATACGAATATTACCCAACCCAACTCTCCCCCCGGGATGCCGCTCTTGCATTGAACAATACTACGATACCTAGCTGATATTGTAGCGTTTCCGTCTGCCTTTACCATCGTGCACATTCGCTTAGGATGACGACGAGTTAACTCCGGCCACGTTATCCTTTGTCGCCAATTCCCAGAACAAGGGAAGTTTGCGAACCCACGTGCGACGGCGCGACGGCGTAGCAGCCCTATATCGGTTAGGTAGTGCGTGATGGACCTCCGCGTAGCCTTGCCTAAAGCCTTGTCTCACTCGGGACAAACTGGTCTTGTCAATGCTAAGATATACCTGCCTACGTAATCCGCTTCTATATCATTTCGACGGGTTTATCTAGACCTGCCATCATGACTGATGGTTACGTCTACGATGTCTTTAGAGCTACATAATGACAAAGCATGTGTAATGTATTGTAATGTATACAGAAACAAGAAAATAGTCCAATGCCTATGTTCAGTAGTATTCGGGATATCTTTTATGTACGTTGCTAGTGTGACCTTAGGTATCATCATCCCGGTCAATAATACAATACCGAGTGCCTGCTCGATCCGGCGATACCATCGCAGCACTTATAGCTCCAATCCCCCGGGTCCATCATTTTCTGTTGTACCCGCCCACCATGCAGACGAGACCTACAGATGGCTCGATAAGCGTTTGTTATCGATTTACCTTAGCAAATTCAAGCACAACATGATTCAGCTCCCTCGCACCTTCGGAAATGTCCTTATAACGCAGTATGTATATAAGTGGCGGATAATTTGGCATTCGTAAGCACGTCAGAAGTCTTAAAGATGCATGCATGTCTATACGCGCATATATACTGTTGCGTACTGTACATATATCCCGAATTGGCGGAATACATATTACCAAACCCATCTTACATTTACATACACTACCCGCCTGGACTAGTATCGTCTTCACGCTTATGGGAGGGGGTCCTGGCCCTCCAGCCTGGGTCTTTAATTAGCAGAATGGACCAGCAAATCGCAAAAGTGGGACTGTTCCGAAGTACTTCCGACCAGGTATGCCTGTCGGCAAATATATTGTAGCTTAGTTTACTTTATTATACTGCTTATATATATAGCTGTAAAACAAATAAAGCAATATTATATATTTAAAAAGTATAACAAATTAGTATTATTAAATAATTTAAAATTATATAATATATAATGCTGCTTTTAATTAAAAACTTTTTAAAATATTTATATAAAGCTAAAATATTATATAACTATAACGAATAGTTGCAACTATACAGAAACACTTAGGTTTGAGTGGTCGTGCCACGTATTATGAAGTATAGCCCCACTTTTGCGATTTGCTGGTCCATTCTGCTAATTAAAGACCCAGGCTGGAGGGCCAGGACCCCCTCCCATAAGCGTGAAGACGATACTAGTCCAGGCGGGTAGATAGGTACTGTACTTTGACTACGGAGTGTGGGTATCCCATAATAGGGTTAGAAACCGCAACGGAATGTTGCCCCCTGCGCCATAACCAGGATCAATCCGTTGTTTGGGTTGTGGGCCACGAGCAACTGGGTGTATAGACGATTGCGGCACCTCCCAGGGTAGCATGGCGTTCTTCTGAGGTTTCTAGGCCCAACTTGTCCTTTAGACAAGACAACCCCATGATGATGGCCCTACTTAGACTATTGGCTTTGGCGCTTAGTCCCAGAAACTCGAGACTTGGCCGTGATATGCGTATAAGGCATCAATCGCTTCTTCCCTAACGGCAGATAGGTATCATGTCCTAGAGATGCTTGCTCCAGCTCCTGCACCAACTGTCACCTGGACCTTAATGACAGGGAGCCAAGGAGCCCCGTGAGGGGCAAGCTAACCGGGTACACTAAGAAGCATTATTGCATTGTTGCAATGGATAGACTCTTTGGGGTTGTGACGGACTCCCGACAGCAACTAACGCCACAGAGTTTACCACATTCGGCTGTTTCCGCGACATAAAACACCAACACAGAAAAAGAGGGTGATAGTAGTTTCCAGTTGTTTGTCGCATCCCCAGAAGATAAAAAAAGAAGCATGCCATGTAGCAGTAGATCAGTCGGAGAATTGTTCGTCCAAAAAAAACTCGGTCCCATCTTTTTCAGGAGCTGTGATGTTGCACACAAGCAACCTCAGCCATATATGTCTATAGCCCTTTAGATTCGTTGCGGTACGTTTCAAAGCTTCTAATTCCGGCGCAAACCTCTGCGAACCTGAAGCGGCCGAACAAGCAGCCCCGGTATGTCACGCTGTTCCCCTTTACCGCAGCAGAGGCTATGTTAGCTATCCTTGCTCCATGTTTGATTAGCAAATCGGACTCCCCATCGTTCACTTATCATTCGGCTGTTGGTCGGCGAGGAGACGCCGTCGCGGCCACCGTCCAGGCAGTGGATAAGCCTTGAATTAAGTAGGTAAAGCTGAGCGAGACCCAGTCATCACTAAAAATCCCAGAAGTACCTGGAATGCCTAACTTAGACGCCCGGCAAGCGCGAAATAAGAGACCGCAGAGCCCTAATCACAGGACGTTGCGCTGGAGAGTAATTCCTCCCATGCGCCAAACATACCTACATGGCCCTTGGATGCACATCATTCTCCGAAAGGGGGTTCGCGTTCCAATGGCACGGAGGGGAAAAAGCCTCTTCCCCTAGGCTTTTGCGCTAGTGTATGTAGAGACGCGACAGCTCCCCAATGCGGAGGTCACATTGTCAAGAACTCGTTGTTACATACATACATGCCCAGCACGTCGCTCTACCAATCTTTCTTTCCATCAGCGGAGCCAATTGCCGCATGCTGTAACTGTGTCTGCAGTATGTATGGCCTGTAGCCCGGGGCGTACACCCCTTGATGAAGCTTGCTTCACGGAGGATAGGGGACAGGGAGCTGTGTTCTAGTGCAGTACAGTCCGTATAGTCGATCATCGTATGTATGCAACAGTACGGTGGCCCACAGCTCTTTCTGTGTCAAAACCTAATCGGCCCCACAATAGCTCTCAAACCATACCATAGGCGTACTAAATCAATTCTACTTACTAAATTAAAACAAACTTATTTACTTTTTTTTTTAACTATTTTATTTTATTTTAATTTAACTTTTATTTTTTATTAATAGTAAGCTAAATTTTATTAAATATTTAGTTTTATTTTATTATATTATTATATATATAAAATAATTTTAATTTAAATAAGCTTATTTAAATATTTTATATTTATAATATATTTATATATTATTAAAATTATTAAAACTATATTAAATATATTAAAACAAGCTTAATTTTTTTTTTATATATAAATTT